>JAREIS010000568.1:0-202110 GCA_030060385.1 Muscicapa striata striata
ATTGGGGGATTGTAAGGGGTTTGGGGGATTTCAGGGGATTGGGGGATTTTTCAGGGGTTTGGGGGTTATTTCTGGGTTTGGGGAGGATTTTCAGGGTTTGGGGGTTATTTCTGGGTTTGGGGAGGATTTTCAGGGGTTTGAGGGGGTTATTTCTGGGTTTGGGGGTTTTCAGGGGGTTTGAGGGGATTTTCAGGGATTTGGGGGAAATTTTCAGGTTTTGGGAGGATTATTTGGGGGTTTGGAGGAATTTTCAGGGGTTTGGGGGATATTCCAGGTTTGGGATGGGGTTATCCCATTTTAGCCAGAATCCCCATTTGGGACACAATTCCCTTCTCTGACACAACCAAAAAACCCCAACCCCACCCCTCTCCTCCCTCACCCCATTACACATTTCCCTCCCTCAACCCCCCAAACCCAGGTGTGACCCCTCAAATTTCCTCTCCAGGTGTGCCTCACCTGCTGCTCCAGGAATCCATGCTGAGGATCAACCAGATCTGCCAGAACGGATTAAATTCTTCACTGGGGATGTGTTTGGCTACCACGGCTACATGTTTGTTCAGTCTGGGCGAGCACGGTTTGGGTGGAGTGAGTCTGGCAGCTCTGGGGGGTTCTGGGGAATTCCTGGCATTTTGGGGTTCTGCGGAATTCCTGGCATTTTGGGGTTCCTGGCAAAATTCCTGGCATTTTGGGGTTCCTGGCCAAATTCCTGGGATTTTGGGGTGTTCTGGGGGAATTCCTGGCATTTTGGGGGTTCCTGGCAAAATTCCTGGCATTTTGGGGTGGGTTTTTTTGTTTTTCCATTCAAAATGCGATTTTCTCCGGACTTTTTTTCCTGGAGTCTGGCTGGGGTTTGGGATGGAATTCCCGGGATTTGGGAGCTGTTCTGATGGAAATTTTGGGATGGAATTCCCAGGATTTTGGGCTGTTCTGATGGAATTTTTGGGATGTTTTCCTCTCAGGATTTTGTGCTGTTTCTGATGGAATTCTCGGGATTTTGGGCTGTTCCTGATGGAAATTTTGGGATGGAATTCCAGGATTTTGGGCTGTTCCTGATGGAATTTTTGGGATGTTTTCCTCTCAG
Organism: Muscicapa striata striata; assembly: GCA_030060385.1. NCBI lineage: Eukaryota > Metazoa > Chordata > Aves > Passeriformes > Muscicapidae > Muscicapa > Muscicapa striata. The sequence continues at coordinate 1,082 of JAREIS010000568.1, forward strand.
AGTTTTGTGCTGTTTCTGATGGAATTCCCCGATTTGGGGCTGTTCCTGATGGAAATTTTTGGGATGGAATTTCTGGGATTTTGGGCTGTTCCTGATGGAAATTTTTGGGATGGAATTTCTGGGATTTGGGGCTGTTCCTGATGGAAATTTTGGGATGGAATTCCCTGGGATTTTGGGCTGTTCTGATGGAATTCCCGGGATTTGGGGCTGTTCCTGATGGAAATTTTGGGATGGAATTTCTGGGGATTTTGGGCTGTTCCTGATGGAATTTTTTTGGGACGGAATTTTTGGGATTTTGGGCTGATGGAATTCCCGGATTTGGGGCTGTTCCTGATGGAAATTTTGGGATGTTCCCCTCAGGGAGAAGCCAAGGTGGCCAAGGTGAGCTCGGGGCTGGAGGGCGGACCCGAGGCCAAACGCCCGGCTGGAGCGGCCGAGACCACCATGGTCAAAAGGTCAGGGGGCAAATTTGGGGGAAAATGATCCCAAAATATCCGAGATGAATCCCAAAAAATCCGGATGGATCCCAAAAAATTTGGGATTGGTCCAAAGAACCTAAATGGACCCAAGCTGAGACCAGTGGGGATTTTTGGGGGAATTTTTGGGGGAAGTGACCCCAAAAATCTGGGATGGACCCCAAAAATCTGGGATTGATCTTAAAAAATCTGGGATGAACCCCAAAAGTCCCAACTCCTGAACCCCTAAAATTGGGAGAAATCCCATTTCCTGTTTCCTGTGAAACTGGGAGAATTCCCAATTTCCTGAACCCCTAATATTGGGAGAATTCCCAACTCCTGTTCCCATGAGATCGGGAAAATTCCAAATTTTTTCCCCCAAAATCCCAAGTACCTGGAACTCCCACCAAGGGAGTTTTTATCTTTTCCCAATCTGAAATATCCCTTTTTCCCCAAAAACCCCATTTTTTTGCCCCTAAAATCCCATTTTCCCCCAAACCCTCATTTTTACCCAAAATCCCATTTTCCCCAAACCCCCATTTTACCCAAATCCCATTTCCCTCAAACCCCCATTTTGACCAAAATCCCATTTTTTCCCCCAAACCAGCCGGGTGCAGTTCTGTGCCCTGTGCGAGGCTTCCCTAAACCCAAAGTCCCATTTTCCTCGGACCCCCATTTTCCCCAAAATCCCATTTTTCCCCCAAACCCCATTTTTACCCAAATCCATTTTCCCAAACCCCCATTTTGACCAAAATCCCATTTTCCCCCAAACCCCCATTTTTACCAAAATCCCATTTTCCCCCAAACCCCATTTTTACCCAAATCCCATTTTTTCCCCAAACCCCCCATTTTGACCAAAATCCCTTTTTTTCCCCCAAACCAGCGGGTGCAGTTCTTCTGCCCATGCATGAGGCTTCCCTAAACCCAAAGTCCCATTTTCCCCCAAACCCCCCATTTTCCCCTCAGACCCCATTTTCCCAAAATCCCATTTTCCCCCAAACCCCCCATTTTTACCCAAATCCCATTTTTCCCCAAGCCCCATTTTCCCCAAAATCCCGTTTTCCCCCAAAGCGGGTGCAGTTCTGCCTTGTGTGAGCTTCCCTAAACCCAAACCCCCATTTTTCCCCAGACCCCATTTTGACCAAAATCCCATTTTCCCCCCCAAACCCCCATTTTGACCAAAAATCCCCCTTTTTTCCCCCAAACCAGCGGGTGCAGTTCTGTGCCCTGCGAGGCTCCCCTAAACCCAAATCCCATTTTTCCCCAGACCCCCATTTTCCCCAAACCCCCATTTTTCCCCCAAACCCCCATTTTGACCAAAATCCCATTTTTTCCCCCCAAAAGCGGGTGCAGTTCTGTGCCCTGCAGCGAGGCTTCCCTAAACCCAAAATCCCATTTTTACCAAAATCCCGTTTTTTCCCCCAAACCAGCAGGTGCAGTTCTGTGCCTTGTGTGAGGCTTCCCTAAAACCCAAAATCCCATTTACCAAAATCCCTTTTTTCCCCAAACCAGCGGGTGCAGTTCTGTGCCCTGTGCGAGGCTTCCCCTAAACCCAAATCCCATTTTTCCCCAGACCCCATTTTGACCAAAATCCCCGTTTTTCCCCCAAAACCAGCGGGTGCAGTTCTGTGCCCTGCGCGAGGCTTCCCCAAACCCAAAATCCCATTTTTTCCCCAAATCCCCATTTTCCAAAATCCCATTTTTTCCCAGACCCCATTTTCCCCAAACCCCCATTTTTTCCCCCAAAGCCCCATTTTGACCAAAATCCCTTTTTCCCCCCAAAGCGGGTGCAGTTCTGTGTGCCCTGCGAGGCCCCTGGCCCTGAGGGGCGCGCGGAGGCGACGGCGGCGCTCAGGAAAACGGCCCCAGATTATTTCCTGCTGCAGGGTCAGTGCAAAATTAAAAAAAAAAAAATAACATTTGTGAGGGAAAAACATCCAGTTTTGGGGGAAAAATAATATTGGTGGGAAAAAGTATGGGGTTTTGGGGAAAAAAATAATTTGGGGGAAATACATTTGGGGGGAGATTAATTTGTGGGGAAAAATAACATTTATGGAAGGAAAATCAATTTATGGGACAAAAATAACATTTATGGGAAGGAAAATCAATTTATGGGACAAAAATAACATTTATGGGGAGAAAAAAATCAATTTATGGGGAGAAAGGTTGATTTGTTGAGGAAAAATCAATTTGTGGGGAAAAATAACGTTTGTGGGGAAAAATCAGTTTATGGGGGAAAAAAGTGACAGTGGCAGTGTCCCCATGGTGTGACAGTGACAATGTCCCCATGGCGTGACCATGATAGTCATGGTGTGACAGTGACAGTGTCCCCATGGTGTGACAGTGACAATGACAATGTTCCCATGGTGTGACAGTGACAGTGTCCCCATGGTGTGACAGTGACAGTCATGGTGTGACAGTGGCAATGACAGTGACAATGAGAATGACAGTGTGCCCATGGTGTACCTGTGTCAGTGACAGTGACAATGTCCCCATGGTGTGACAGTGACAGTGTCACCATGGTGTGACAGTCATGGTGTGACAGTCATGGTGTGACAGTGAGAGTGTCCCCATGGTGTACCTGTGTCAGTGACAGTGTTCCCATGGTGTGACAGTGACAGTGACAATGTTCCCATGGTGTGACAGTGACACTGTCCCCTGTCCCCACAGTGCTGCTGAGGTTCAGGACTGTCACTGGCGGGACCCGTGTCCCGTGCCCCGGGACTCGGCGCTGCTGCTGCTGCTCTGGGTGTGACAGTGACCCTGACAGTGACAGTGACAGTGACAGTGTCCCCTGTCCCCACAGTGCTGCTGAGGTTCAGGACTGTCTGCGGCAGTGGACCCGTGTCCCCGGCGTGGGCCCGAGGACTCGGGCGCTGCTGCTGCGCCTGCGCCCGGGAGCTGCTGGAGGCGCTGGGGGCTCAGCTGCTGCCAGAGCAGTTCCACAGGTGACACTGGGGACACTGGGGGACACTGGGGAGTATGGGGACACTGGGGACAGTGGGCATATTGGGGACAGTGGAGGACAGTGGGGACATTGGGGGGATTGGGGACGCTGGGGACATTGGGGACAGCAGTGGGCAGCGGGGACAGCAGGGGTGAGGGGACATTGGCACCGTGTCCCCAAGGGGCTGCTGAGCCAGGCATGGCCAGCCTGGGACCTTGGGGACATCCAGGGGGTTCTGTGTCCTCTGTCCTCGTCCTGGGGACATCCAGGGGGTTCTGTGTCCCTCTGCCCCCATCCTGGGGACATCCAGGGGTTCTGTGTCCCTCTGTCCCCATCCTTGGGGACATCCAGGGGGCTCTGTGTCCCTCTGTCCCCATCCTTGGGGACATCCAGGCCACCAAGCTCTCATTTCTTGGGATGAAACTTGGGGTTTTTGGGGACCCCAGCCCTCATTTTTTTGGGTAAAACTTTGTGATTTTAAGAATCTTTTTTGGGGTGAACCCTCCCCATTCCCCCCAATCCTTTTAGGGACCTTTCAGCCCCCCAGGGCTCATTTTTTGGGGTGAAACCTCCTCAATTTGGGATTTTCCTGCTCAAATTCCCTTTTTTCCCCTCCCCTCAGCTTCTGCTTCTCGGAGATGGCGCCGGTCTGCGCCGTGGTCGGGGGTGCTGGGCCAGGAGGTGGTCAAGGTACGGATCTGGGGGATTTGGGGGATTTTGGGGTCTGGGGGTCCCCAAAATCCCTTTGTGACCCCAGTTTGTGTCCCCAATTCCCCCAGGCTCTGTCACAGAGGGACCCCCCACAACAACTTCTTCTTCGACGGCGTCCGGGGCCAGGGCGTGGTGGAGTGCCTGGGACCCCAAATGAGCCCCCCAAAATTCGGGAGGGGTTTGGGGTGCCTGGGACCCCAAATGAGCCCCCAAAATTCGGGGAGGGGTTTGGGGTGCCTGGGACCCCAAATGAGCCCCAAAATTGGGAGGGGGGTTTGGGGTGCCTGGGACCCCCAAATGAGCCCCCCAAAATGGGGGAGGGGTTTGGGGTGCCTGGGACCCCAAATGAGCCCCCCAAAATTCGGGGAGGGGGTTTGGGGTGCCTGGGACCCCCTGGGTTTTTTTGGGGGAGGGGCTTTGGGGTCAATAAAAGCTTTCCTAGAAAATGGCGGCTGAGTTTGGGGTTGGGATTGGGGGGAGGGGCCGAGCCCCAAAAAAGGGGGGGGACCCCAAAATGGGGGGAGCCTCAAATGCCATGGACCCCCCAAAATCCCATAGAACTCCCCAAATCCCATAGAACTCCCCAAAATCCTGCACCTCCAAAACCCCAAAAATCCTCCCAAAATCCCATAGAACCCCCAAAACCTGCACCCCAATCCCATAGACCCCCCAAAATCCCATAGAACCCCCCAAATCCCGTAAATCCCCCCAAACCTGCACCTCCAAACCCCCAAAATGCCCCAAAATCCCATAGAACCCCCCCAAAACCTGCACCCCTAAATCCCATAGAACCCCAAAATCCCCCGCAAAATCCTCCAAATCCCCCAAAACCTGCTCCTCCAAATCCCCAAAAATAGCCCCAAAATCCCAAAAATGGCCCCAAAATCCCAGAAATCCCCCAAACCCTGCACCCCCAAATCCCATAGAACCCCCAAAATCCCCCAAACTCCTCCTGTCATAAATCAGATTTTATTGCAAACAAAAGTACAAAAACGGCACCGAACGTTCAGGTACCCCCACCCCAAAATTCCTGTACAGCCCCCAAAATCCCCCAAAAAAATTCATGTACAGACCCCAAAAATGTACAGCACCACCCCAAAAAAAAAAAAATGTACAAACTCCACCCCCAAAAAAATTTACAGGACCATTCCCCCCCAAAAAAAAAAAAAAAAACCCAAAATAAAAATAAAAATAATGTACAGCCTATATACAATGTACAGCCCATGTACAGCATGTACAACCCCAACATTTTGGGGGTTTTTTGGGATTTTTTGGGGGTTCCCAAAATTCCCCATCCCTTATAGATCCTATACAACCCCCCACCAAAAAAAAAAAAAAAAAAAAAAATCCCAGAATTTACCCCATTTACACAATTTACAATATTTACACATCACTGAGGGGGAATTTTGGGGGTTTCACCCTCCCAAATTTGAGGATAAAAATTTGGGGGTGTGGTCCCAACCCCCCCAGCACCATTTTGGGATGTCCTCATAAAAACCCCAAAATTCCAAAAAAAAAAAAAAAAAAATTTACACCCCCCAAAAAAATCCCAAATTTACAACATTTACAAATTATTATTTTTTTTTAGGGGGATTTCCTTCCTGCCCCATTTTTTGGGGGCACCCACCCCATTTTAGGACCTTCCCCAAAATTTAAAAAACACCCCCAAATTTAAAAAAAAAACCCAAATTTTAGAAACCCCCCAAAAAACCTCCCCCAATAAATAAATAAATAAATAAAACCAAGAGGAGAGGGAGGAGCCAGACGGACTGAACCATCTCAAATGAGGGGGGGGGGGAGGGTGTTGTGCTTTTCTTTTTTCGGGGTTCCAACCCCCTCCAGCTGTTTTTGTGCCCGTCCCTCGCTGCTCCCGGCGGCGTTCCAGCTGTTCCAGGTGTGTTCCAGCTGTTGCCCAGCTGTTCCAGGTGTGTTGCAGCTGTTGCCCAGCTCAGTTCCCCCCTCTGGCCGCCAGGGGCGCTGCGGGCGCCGCCCCGAGCCAGGGCGCCACCCAGCGGAAGAGCGGCCCCCAGAAGAGCCCGCGCCGCTGCGGTAATTAACGGCAACGCATTAATTAGCGCCCTCATTAACACCGGCCCCGCTCATCACAGCGCCCCCCGCACCCCCCACACGCAACCAGCAAAAAAAAACGGAGCTGGGAGAGGAAAAAATGGGAATTTTGGGGGTTTATCCCATTGAAAAATCCAATTCCCGCCTGGTTTTTGGAGGTTTTTTGGTCAATTTTGGGGGGTTTTCCCTCGAATTTCAGCTTCTCCCACCCCCCAAAATCCAACCCTGGGAGTGGGAGTTGGAAAAAATGGGAATTTTGGGGGTTTATTCCATGTAAAAATCCAATTTCCACCTGATTTTTGGAGGGTTTTTTGTAAATTTTTGGGGTTTCTTCTTGATTTTTTGGAGGTTTTTTCCTAAATTTTTGGGGGTTTTCCCTCGAATTTCAGCTTCTCTCACCCCCCAAAATCCAACCCTGGGAGTGGGAGTTGAAGAAATGGAGATGAGAGGTGAAAAAATGGGAATTTTGGGGGTTTATTCCATGTAAAAATCCAATTCCTGCCTGATTTTTGGAGGTTTTTTCATAAATTTTTGGGGTTCCTTCCTAATTTTTGGAGGTTTTTTCCTAAATTTTTGGGGTTTCCCTCCAATTCCAGCCTGTCCCACCCCCCAAAATCCAGCAGGAATTGGAGGAGTGGAGCTGGAATGGGGAAAAATGGAAATTTTGAGGGTGGATCTGACAAAAAATTTGGATTCCCACCCGATTTTTGATAAATTTTTGGGGTTTTTTTCCTAAACTTCGGGTTTTTTCGCCAAAATTTTTGGGGTTTTCCTTCAAATTCCAGCCTCTTCTACCCCCCAAAATCCAACCCTGGGAGTGGGAGTTGGAAAAACAGAGGTGAGGGGTGAAAAAATGGGAATTTTTGGGGTTTATTCCATTTAAAAATCCAATTCCTGCCTGATTTTTGGAGGTTTTTTCCTATTTTTTTCCTAAATTTTTGGGGTTTTTTTCCTAAATTTTTGTGGGTTTTCTCAAATTCCAGCCTCTCCCACTCTCCCCAAAATTGATCAGAAATTGGAGGAGTGGAGCTGAAATGGGGAAAAATGGGAATTTTGGGGGTTTTATCCCAGCTAAAAATGGGATTCCCACCTGGTTTTTTGGGGTTTTTTCCTAAATTTTGGGAGTTTTCCCTAAATTTTTGGGTTTTCCTTCGAATTTCAGCCTCTCCCACCCCCCAAAATTTAAATCTGGGAGTGGGAGTTGAAAAATGAAGCTGAAATGGGGAAAAAAAAAAAAGAGAATTTTGGGGTTTTATTCCAGCTAAAATCGGGATTCCTGCCTGATTTTTGGGGGTTTTTTCCCTAAATTTTTGGGGTTCCCTCAAATTCCAGCCTGTCCCTCCCCCAAAATCCAGCAGGAATTGGAAAAAATGGAGCTGAAATGGGGTAAAAAACCTGAATTTTGGGGTGTTTACCCCCCAAAAATTTGTTTCCAGGGGTGTGTCCCACCCAATTTTGGGTGTCCCTCCAAAATTTTAGGGCGTCTCCCCCAAATTTTGGGGTGTTCCCCCAAATTCCAGCCCCTCCCACCTCTTCAAAAACCAAATTTTGGGGTGTTCCCACCCAAATTTTTGGGACTTTTGGGGGTGTTCCCCCCCTAAAATTTTGAAATCACCCACTGAGGAGTTGAGGACCCCCCCCAAAAATTGGGATTTTTTTGGGTACCCCCACCCCCCCAAAAATTTTGGCTTCCCACTCCAATTTTTGTGAATTTTGGGTGTCCCACCCCCCAAATTTTTGGGACTTTTTGGGGGTCACACCCCCCAAATTTCCAATTTTTGGGGTGTCCCCCCCTTTAAAATTTCAGGATAACCCCCAAAAATTGGAGAAATTTTTTAGGTACCCCCCCAAAATTTTTGGGTTCCCCCCCAAATTTTGGGGATTTTTGGGGTTCCCCCCCTTAGAATTTTGGGATAACCCCAATGAGGAGCTGAGACACCCCCCCCAAAAATTGTTTTTTTGGGTACCCCCCCCAAAATTTTTGGGTTCCCACCCCAATTTTTGAGATTTTTGGGGTGTCCCACCTCCCAAATTTAAACCTCCACTTTTTGGGGTGTCCCCCCCTTAAAATTTCAGGATAACCCCCAAAAATTGGGGAAATTTTTTAGGAACCCCTCCCAAAATTTTTGGGTTCCCACCCAGATTTTTGGGGTGTACCACCCCCCCAAATTTTGGGGATTTTTGGGGTTCCCCCCCTTAAAATTTTGGGATAACCCCAGTGAGGAGCTGAGAAACCCCCCCCAAAAAAATTGGGGAAATTTTTTAGGTACCCCCCCCAAATATTTTGGGTTCCCACCCAGATTTTTGGGGATTTTTGGGTTGTCCCACCCCCCAAATTTTGGGGATTTTGGGGTCCCCCTCACCTGGCGCTCGTAGCTGTGCTGGAAGGCGTCGCCCAAAATCCTCAAGCGCGCCCCCAAAATCTGCTCGGGGTTTTGGGGGGGTCCTGGCAGGTGCCCATTGGCCACAGCCCCTCCCCCAAAAATTTGGGGGGTCCCTTCCAAAATTTGGGGGGTTCCTTCATTTTCTGGGTCCTCCGTGGGGGGGAAATCACCTGGAGAGGGGGGGGAGGGGCAAGTCAGGCCACGCCCCTCCCCCAAAAATATTGGGGGTTTAGGTGAGCCACACCCCAAAAAAAAATGGGGGAGGGGGATTTGATAGAGGGGGTTGGGGGGTGGGGAGACCCCAAAATTGGGGATCACCCCCTCCCCAGGAATTGGGGAGCCCCCCCAAAAAATTGGGACTCCCCCCAAAAAAATTGGGGACCCCCACAAATTTGGAGCCCCCTATAAATTGGGGATCCCTCCAAAAATTTGGGATCTCCCCTAAAAAAATTGGGGACCCCTCCCATAAATTGGGACCCCTAATGGGAATTGGGGACCCCCAATGGGATTGAAGACCCTCCCCCCTCATAAATTGGGGACCCCCCCATAAACTGGGGACTCCTCCAAAAATTTGGGATCCCCAAAAGAATTGGGGACCCCCCCCCAAGGATTGGGGTCCCTGATGGGGTGGGGACCCCTCCCCAAAACTGGGACCCCCAGGAATTGGGATCCCCAATGGGGTTGAAGACCCCCCCTCACAAATTTTGGACCCTCCCCATAAATTGGGACCCCTAATGGGGGTGGGGACCCCTCCCCTAAATTGGGGAACCCCCCCCCCCCCAAAAACTGGGACCACCTCATAAATTGGGGACCCCTCCCATAAATTGGAACCCCCATAAATTAGGACCCCCCCCCCCCCAATAAATTGGGAACCCCAATGGGGTTGGGGACCCTCCCCTCGTAAATTTGGGATCCCCCATAATTTGGGGACTCCTCCCATAAATTGGGACCCTCCCCTAAAAACTAGGAGCTCCCCCTCATAAATTGGGGACCCCCCAAGATTTGGGGACCCCTCCCATAAACCGAGACCCCCCACCCCAACCCCCCCATCACTCACCGTGCTGCCCCCACCCATAAACCCCCAAAGTTTGGGGGTTCCCGGGGGGGTCCCCGCGGTTCCCACAGCTCAGCCGCGTGCCGGTGGGGGAGGGGCCGCCCCCTCGCGCCGTGGGGGGGGGTCCACGAGTGGGTGCCCCCCGCCCCCTCCCCCCTGAGGTGGAGGGTGGAGGGGGCTGGGGGAACTCCCGAGGGTCCCTTCCCGCAGCGGTCTGGCCATCGCTCCCGGGGGGCTCTGTGGGGGGAGGGGAGGGGAGGGGACGGGGGGGGTCAGGCATCAAAATTTTGGAATTTTTTGGGGGGTGGGGGTTCACGCTTTCACCCCCCTCCCCCCCAAAAAAAATTAAAAAATTAAATAAATGAATTAAAGGCAGGGGAGGCGCAGTTGCGGGCGGCAGCGGCAGGGGGCGCGCCGGCAGCGGCCGCTGTTTGTAAACAAACCGGGGGAGCGACCCCCGACGCCCCCGCGTGCCCAAAAAATCACCCGAACCCCCTCCCCAAAATCCCCATCCTCACCACACGCGGGGACCCTCCCAAATTATTGACCCCCAAAAAATCCTCCTAAAAAAAAAAAAAAAAATCCCCTTTAAAGCTCCTCCCCCCTCCCCCGGCCATGTGCGGTGTCGCTGTTGCTGTCACCCCCAAAAAAAAAAAAAAAAAGAATTTGGGGAGGGGTCCCTGGTGTCCCCTCCCTAAAAACTGTCCCGTGCCCCACTGGTGCTGCGCCCCCAAAAATAAATCTCACCCCTGGGGTGTCCCGCGTGGGTTCCCCACCCCAAAAAAAAAAAAATTCTTTAATTTTAGGGACACCTCCCAAAAAAAATTAAAAATAAAAATTCCGCCACCCCCAAAAATTAAAAAAATCCGTCACCTCCACCTGGCTGTCCCCGGGAGTGTCCCCCAAATTCCCTCAGTGTCCCCCTCCCCAAATTCCTGAGAGTCCCTCCCCCAAAATTTCCCCGCTGTCCCCTCCACACCCCCACCCCAAAAATTTCCTGCGGGTCTCCCCACCTTTTCCTCATCCCCCAAAAAAATTCTCAGGACCCCTCCCCCCTCCCCAAATTAATTCCCCAATTAATTCTCAACACCAGCCACCCACCCCCCTCCCGAAAATAAAAATAAAACCAGAAATTTTGGGGACCCCCCCCGCACTCACGGCAGCCGCATGAACCGCTCGGGACGGGCGCGTTCGTTCGGCACCGGCTCGGAGCTGGACACGCCCACGCGTGACGTCACCGCCCTGAGCGTGACGTCACCGCCCCGCCCCGCCCCGGACAAGTTCGGGCTTGTGCTGCTGCCCAAAAAAAAAAAAAAAAATTGGGGGAAATAAAAGGGGGATCCCTCCTCAGATTGTGACAACGCCCCTCAGATATTCTAAAAAATTTGGGGATCCCCCCCCTAAAAAAAAAAATGGGGCAGCGCTAAAATTGGGAACTGGGGAGCCCCCCAAAAATTCAAAACAATTGGGCAAAACTTGAAGTAAAAGTGGGAGCGCCCCGCTAAAAATTGTGAGAGTGAGACCCCCCCAAAAATTTCTGGTACGGCCCAAAATTCTGACACCCCAAAATGATTATAAACCGCATAAAATAGTTATAAAGCCACTAAAATGATTATAAAATCTCCAAAATAATTATAAATCCCTTTAAATAATCACACCCCAAAAATCATGAAAGCCCCAAAATAATTACACAGACCCCAAAATAATCTCACACACCCCCAAAATAATTATGAATTCCTAGAATATAATTATAAACCCCCAAAATATTCCCCCACCCCCAAATTCCAGGGCTGCTCCGAGCTCCACGTGGGTCCCCCCTCCCCAAATTCCTCCCCCTCCCCTCCCCCCACTCGGGGTTTTCCCAAACCGGGGGTCCCGACCAGGGGTCCTGAGGTCCACGCCCTCCCCCCCCCCCCCCCCGTTTCCAGGGGAAGCTGCGGCCGCCGCCGCCCCGGTAACAGCGGGAAGGATCCAACCAGGAAGCGGCGCCGCCGCCAGGCCCCGCCCCCCGCGACCCCCGGGACCCTCCCCAAAAATCCCCGAATTCAATAAAAAATCAAGAATTTTGGGGGTTGGAAATGCGGGGAGGGGGTCAGGCCGTGACCTTGACCTGACCGCGCTGCCGCGCCGGGCGCTGATTGGCTGAGCGGGGAGCGGCGGCGGCCAATCAGAGAGCGCGGCGGGCGCGCCGGGCGCTGATTGGCTGAGCCGGGAGGGGCGGCGGCCAATCAGAGAGCGCGGCCGCCGCTGTCTCCAGCGGAGCGCGGGAGAGAGAGCGCGGGAAAAAGGGGGGGGGGCAGGTGAGAGGGGAGAGAGGAGGGACAGGTGAGAGAGGGGACAGGTGAGAGGACAGGGGATAGAGGGGACAGAGGGGACAGGTGAGAGAGGGGACAGGTGAGAGGGACAGGGGATAGAGGGGACAGAGGGGACAGAGGGGACAGGTGAGAGAGGGGAGGGAGGAGGGACAGGTGACAGGGACAGGGGAGAGGGGAAAGAGGGGACAGGTGAGAGAGGGGACAGGTGAGAGGGGACAGGTGAGAAGGGAGAGAGGGGACAGGGGCAGGTGAGAGAGGAGACAGGTGAGAGGGACAGGGACAGGTGAGAGGGGGGAGAAGGGATGGGGACAGCTGAGAGGACAAGTGAGAGGGTACAGGGACAGGTGAGGGGACAGGTGAGAGAAGAGGGGATGGGGACAGGAACAGGTGAGAGAGGGGACAGGGGATAGAGGGGACAGGTGAGACAGGTGAGGGGACAGGGACAGGTGACACAGGTGAGGGGACAGTAACCACTGCCAGGACAGGGACAGCTCTGGGACAGGTCCAGCTGTATGGACAGTCCAGGTGAGGGTACAGGAACAGGCACAGGTGTGACTGTGCCCATAGGTCACTCTATAGGTGACACAGGTGTGACACAGGTGTGACACAGGTGTGACACAGGTGTGACACAGGTGTGACACAGGTGTGACTGTGGCCCAGTTCCTCCTATAGATACTCCAGTTCTCCCCCAGTTCCTCCCCCGAGTTCTCCCCCAGTTTCCTCCCAGCTCCCCCAGTTTCCCCTATAAATCCCTCCCAGTTCTCCCCAGTTCCCCTCCAGTTCTGCCTGTAGACTCTCCAGTATCCCCCCAGTTCCCCCTATAGATACTCCAGTTTTCCCCCCAGTTCTCCCCAGTTTCTCCCTAGTTCCCCCTACAGATCCCCCCAGTTTCCCCGCAGTTTCCCCCCAGTTCCCTCTCAGTTTTCCCCCAGTTTTCCCCATAGATCCCCCCCAGTTTCCCCCCAGTTTCCCCTACAGTTCCCCCCAGCTTCCCCTATAGACCCTCCCAGTTTCCCCCCAAATTCCCCTATAGATCCCCCCCAGTTTCCCCCCGGTTTCCCCTATAGATTCCCCCCAGTTTCCCCTATAGATCCCCCCCAGTTTCCCCTATAGATCCCCCCCAGTTTCTATAGACCCCCAGTTTCCCCCAGTTTCCCTATAGATCCCCCAGTTTCCCCTAGAGCCCCCAGTTTCCCCTATAGATCCCCCCCAGTTTCCCCTATAGACCCCCCCAGTTTCCCCTATAGATCCCCCAGTTCCCCCAGTCCCAGTCCCGCCCCCGGCCCCGCCCCGGCGCCGCGCGCTCCCGCTCAGCCAATCAGCGCGCGCGGCCGCGGTCAGAGCCGCAGCTGCCATGGAGACAGCCGGGGGCGGGCCGGGGCCGGGGCCGGGGCGGGGCTGGGGGCAGGGCGGGCTGGGGGCGGGGCCAGGGGCCGGGGCGGGGCCGGATCGGCCGCGCCCATCGCGTGCCGGGGACACGCCCAGAGCGGGGCGGGAGCGAGCGGGGCCACGCCCAGAATGGGGAGCGGGAGGGAGTGAGGGCGGGGGGACACAGAGGGACACAGAGGGACAGAGAGGGGACAGAGAGAGGGACAGAGAGGGGACACAGAGGGGACAGAGAGAGGGACAGAGAGAGGGACAGAGAGAGGGACAGAGGGGATAGAGGGGGACAGAGGGACAGAGAGAGGACAGAGAGGGGACAGAGAGGGGACAGAGAGGGGGGACAGAGGGACAGAGAGGGGACAGAGGACAGAGAGGACAGAGGGACAGAGAGAGGGGGCAGAGAGGGGGACAGAGAGGGGACAGAGAGGGGACAGAGGGGACAGAGAGGGGGACAGAGAGGGGACAGAGGGGGGACAGAGGGACAGAGAGGGGACAGAAGGACGGGGGGACAGAGGGGACAGAGGGGGGACAGAGGGACAGAGTGGGGACAGAGGGACAGGAGGACATGGAGGGACAGAAGGACAGGAGGGGACATTGGGGGACAGAAGGACAGGATGGGGCGTTGAGGGGGCATTGTGGGGACAGAAGGACATGGGTCAGACAAGGGGACAGAGGGACATTAATGGGACAGGTGGGGACATTGAGGGACAGGAGGGGGATATGGAGGGGACGTCGAGGGGACAGAGGGGACATAGAGGAGACAGGATGGGACAGAGGGACACGGGGACATGGGAGTGACAGACGGGCCTGGGGAGGGACATGGGAGGACATTGAGGGGGACAGGGAGGGACAGCGATGCGCGGTGGCAGCGGGACACGGGGACACCGAGGGGACACCAACACGGGGCTGAGGGGACACGTGGGGACGCCAACACGAGGTGCCACCACCCGGGGGTGACAAAAGTGCCACCAACACCCGGTGCCACCACCCGGGGGTGACAAAAGTGCCACCAACACCCGGTGCCACCACCCGGGGGTCCCGTGGCGTCCCCCCAATTTTCCCCCATTGCCCTTTTAAGCCGCCCGATGCGGGCCCCACTTTGCCGCCATCGCCCCTTTAAGCACCGCCCTCTCCCTACCGGAAGCGGAAGTGACGTCACCTTCAGGGGCGGGGCCTACACCGCTCCCGGTGCCGCCATGGTGGGTCCGGGGGTCCCGTGAGGGGTTTGGGGGTCCCGGGGGGGCTCCAGGGGGATTTTGGGGGTCCCGGGAAGGGTTTTGGGGGTCCCGGAGGGGATGCGGGGCTGGGGGGGGCCTCGGCGGGGGAGCCGCTGCTTTGTTTTGGGGAGGGGTCCCGGTGACCGGAGCCCCCTCCCCGGCCTGTCCCGAGGCGGCGGCGCTGGAGAAGGACGCGGAGCTGGACCGGAGGATCGCGGCGCTGCGCAGGAAGAACGAGGCGCTGGTCAAGCGCTACCAGGTCCGGGGGAAGGGAGGGGAGGGGGCGCCGCGACCCCTCCCCAGAAATAAACTAAATCGGAGGGAAGCACCCCAAAAAAATACTGGGAGGGTCTCACTGAAATTGCGGGGGAATCCCCTAAAAAAATTCTCAGGGAACTCTTTAAAACTCTTAAGGGAATTCCCCTAAAAATCCTCCGGGGAGCCCCCAAAAAACTCTCTGGGAAGCGCCGTAAAAATCCGCAAAATCCCCCCAGGACCCCCCAAAACCCGCAGGGACTCCCCCAAAAAACCCGCCGGGAACCGTCTTAAAATTCCCTAAAACTGCCGGGGAATCCCCCAAAAAATCCTCTCGGGAGCCCCCTAAAAACCCTCAGAGACCCCCCTAAAAATCGCCCCAGGACCCCCCAAAAATCCGCTCGGGACTCTCTTAAAACTCTCAGGGAATCCCCCAAAAATCCTTCGGGAACCCCCCTAAAAATTCCAAAGGAATCCTTCCTGAAACTGCCGGGGAATCCCCCAAAAAATCCCCTCGGGGGATCCCCAAAAAACCCTCAGAGACCCCCAAAAAATCCTCTGGGGAATCCCCCAAAAACCCCTCAAGGATCCCCTTAAAGTCCAAGGGAATTTCCCCAAAACTTCCGGGGAATCCCCCAAAAAATCCTCTTGGGAACCCTAAAAATCCTCCAGGACTCTTCCCAAAAATCCCCTCAGGACCCCCCAAAAATCCTCCCCAAATCCCCCCTGAGACCCCCAAAAATCCCAAATCACCCTGAGACCCCCAAAAACCCCAAATTTACCCCTTGAGACCCCCCCAGGCTCCCCAAAAACCCCAAATCCCGGTTGAGACCCCCCCAAATCCCATCCAAAAAAACCCTGAAAAATCCAAAATTTCTCCTAAAATCCCCCCCAAGCCCCCAAATTTTATTCCCCAAAGTTCACCCCAAATCTGCTCATATCTCCCCCAAAAAACCCCAAATTTCATCCTGAAAAAAATCCCAAAACTCACCCAGAAACCCCAAATTTTTTGAGACCAACCCAAAAACCCCAAATCCTCCCAAAATTCTCCCTAAAACCTCAAAATCCCCCCCTACACCCCCAAATTTCAACCTGAAAAAAATCTCAAACCTCCCAAAATCCTCCCCAAACCTCCCAAAATCCTCCAAAATCCCTGAATCCCCCCGAGACCCCCAAAAATCCCCCTAAACCCCCAAATTTCAACCTGAAAAAAATCTCAAATCTCCCAAAAATCCCCAAATCCCCCGAGACCCCCCAAAATCCCCCCAAAAACTCCAAATCCCCCCCGAGTCCCCCCCTAAAAAAACCCGAAATGTCCCTGAAAAAAAACCCCAAACCCCCCAGACACCCCCCAAAAACCCCCAAACCCCCAAATTTCAGCCTGAAAAAAATCCCCAACCCCCCAAAATCCCCAAAAATCCCCAAATCCCCCGAGACCCCCAAAACTCCAAATCCCCCGAGTCCCCCTAAAAAAACCCCAAATGCGCCTCAAAAAACCCCAAAACCTCCCCAGAAACCCCCAAAAAACCCCAAACCCCAAATTTCAGCCTGAAAAAATCCCAAATCCCCCAAAATCTCCCAAATCCCCAAAAATCCCCCTGAGACCCCCAAAAATCCCCCGAGACCCCAAAATCCCCCAAAACCTCCAAATCCCCCTGAGTCCCCCTAAAAAAACCCCAAACGCGCCTCAAAAAAACCCCCAAAACCTCCCCAGACACCCCCCAAAAAAACCCCAAACCCCCAAATTTCAGCCTGAAAAAATTCCCAAATCCCCCCAAAATCCCCAAAAATCCCCAAATCCCCCAAATCCCCCAAAAACTCCAAACCCCCGAGTCCCCCTAAAAAAACCCAAATGCCCCTCAAAAAAAACCCCAAAACCTCCCCAGAAACCCCCCAAAAAACCCCGAATTTTTCTGTGAGACCCCCAAAATCCCCCCAAAATCCCCCAAACCCCCCAAAACCCCCCAAAACCCCCCGAATTCCGCAGGAGATCGAGGAGGACCGGCGGCGGGCGGAGCGCGAGGGGGGGGCGGTGACGGCGCGGCCCCGCAGGGGGGGAGGGGCCAGAGACCCCCCGGGACCCCCCGCCGTGAGTGGGGGAGGGGGGGAAATTTGGGGGGAAAAATTGGGGAGTTTGGGGTGAAAATTGGAGTTTTGGGGGGGAAATTTGGGGGTTTGGGGGTAAAAATTTGGGGGGTTTGGGGTGAAAATTTGAAGTTTTGGGGTAAAATTTGGGGGGATTTGGGGGAAATTTGGGGGGAAAAATTGGGGAGTTTGGGGTGAAAATTGAGGTGAAAATTGGGGTCTTTGGGGGGAATTTGGGGGGGAAATTTGGGAGTTTGGGGGTAAAATTTGGGGGATTTGGGGAAAATTTGGGGGATTTGGGGAAATTTGGGGTTTTTTTGTGGGGAAAAATGTCGAAATTTTTTTTTTTTTTGGGGGTGAAATTTCTCATTTTTGGGGAAATTTTGTGGGAATTTCAGCTTTTTTGGGATGAAATTTCTGATTTTTGGGGCAAAATCCTGTGGGAATTTTGACTTTTTTGGGGTGAAAATTCCAGAATTTTTTTTTTGGGGGAGGGGTTCCTAACCCTTCCCCCCCCTCCCCAAATTTTGGCCCCCCCAGGACAAGCGGAGCCCGAGGCAGAAGAAGCCCCCGGGACCCCCCCCCAAAATCTCGGGGCGCCCCCCACGGGGTGGGGGAGGGGCGGGGCCAGGATTTTGGGGGGGGGACCCCGAAAACCGCGGGGGGGGGGGGGAGGCGCCGGGGCGACGGCGGCGACCGAAAATCCCAGGTGAGGAAATTTGGGGGAATTTGGGGGGAATTTGGGGGGATTTGGGATAATTTTGGGTGAGATTTGGGGGATTTTGGGGAATTTTGGGTCGAATTTGTGGGGGGATTTTTGGGTCTTGGGGGATTTTTGGGTGATTTTGGGCCAATTTTGGCTGGTATATTTTTGGTGGGTTTTGGGTGGGTTTTGGCTGATTTTGGCTGGTTTTTGGCTGATTTTTGGCTGATTTTGGGTGATATTTTTGGGTGATTTTGGCTGTTTTTTGGGTGATTTTGGGTGATATTTTTGGCTGTTTTTTGGCTGATTTTTGGCTGTTTTTTGGGTGATTTGGGGTGATATTTCTGGCTGATTTTTGGCTGATTTTGGGCTGTTTTTTGGGTGATTTTTGGCTGATTTTGGGTGATATTTCTGGCTGTTTTTTGGCTGTTTTTTGGGTGATTTTTGGCTGTTTTTTGGGTGATTTGGGGTGATATTTTTGGCTGATTTTTGGCTGTTTTTTGGGTGATTTTTGGCGTATTTTGGGGTGATTTTTGGCTGATTTTTGGCTGTTTTTTGGGTGATTTTTGGCTGTTTTTTGGGTGATTTTTGGCTGATTTTGGGTGATATTTTTGGCTGATTTTTGGCTGATTTTGGGGTGATTTTTGGCTGTTTTTTGGGTGATTTGGGGTGATTTGGGGTGATATTTCTGGCTGTTTTTTGGCTGTTTTTTGGGTGATTTTTGGGTGATTTTTGGCTGATTTTGGGGTGATTTTTGGGTGATTTGGGGTGACATTTTTGGCTGATTTTTGGCTGATTTTTGGCTGTTTTTTGGGTGGTTCTGGCCCCCAGGAGTGGGAGCAGCGGCGGCTGCAGAACATCGAGCAGATGAACGAGGAGATGGAAAAAATCGCTGAATACGAGAGGAGCCGCAGGGTGAGACACCAGTACGGACCAGTATAAACCAGTACGGACCTGTATAAACCAGTATAAATCAGTACGGGCCAGTATAGACCAGTACGGACCAGTATAAACCAGTACGGACCAGTATAAACCAGTACGGACCAGTATAAACCAGTATAAATCAGTACGAGCCAGTATAGACCAGTACGGACCGGTATAGACCAGTACGGGCCAGTATAAACCAGTACAGACCAGTATAAACCAGTTTGGACCAGTACAGGCCAGTATAATCCGGTATAAAACAGTATAAACCAGTGTAGGCCAGTATAAACCAGTACAGGCCCGTATAAACAAGTACAGGTCAGTATAAACCAGTATAAACCAGTACAAACCAGTAACTCAGTATGTCCCAGGCTGTGATCCCAGTCTCTCCCAGTACAAACCAGTATAACCAGTATGATTTATCCCCCCAGGATGGAGCACAGGACCCCTCCCCCGTGCGCAGTTTCCTGTTCGACCCCCAGTACAAACCAGTATAACCAGTATGATTTATCCCCAGGATGGTGTCTCAGACCCCTCCCCCCCCATGCGCAGTTTCCTGTTCGACCCCCAGTAGAAACCAGTACAAACCAGTATAACCAGTATGATTTATCCCCCCAGGATGGAGCACAGGACCCCTCCCCCCCCGTGCGCAGTTTCCTGTTCGACCCCCAGTACAAACCAGTATAACCAGTATGATTTATCCCCAGGATGGTGTCTCAGACCCCTCCCCGTGCGCAGTTTCCTGTTCGACCCCCAGTACAAACCAGTATAACCAGTATGATTTATCCCCCCAGGATGGTGTCTCAGACCCCTCCCCCCCCGTGCGCAGTTTCCTGTTCGACCCCCAGTACAAACCAGTATAACCAGTATGATTTATCCCCAGGATGGAGCACAGGACCCCTCCCCCCCCGTGCGCAGTTTCCTGTTCGACCCCCAGTACAAACCAGTATAACCAGTATGATTTATCCCCAGGATGGAGCACAGGACCCCTCCCCCCCCGTGCGCAGTTTCCTGTTCGACCCCCAGTACAAACCAGTATAACCAGTATGATTTATCCCCCCAGGATGGAGCACAGGACCCCTCCCCCGTGCGCAGTTTCCTGTTCGACCCCCAGTACAAACCAGTATAACCAGTATGATTTATCCCCAGGATGGAGCACAGGACCCTCCCCCGTGCGCAGTTTCCTGTTCGACCCCAGTACAAACCAGTATAACCAGTATGATTTATCCCCAGGATGGAGCACAGGACCCCTCCCCCCCCGTGCGCAGTTTCCTGTTCGACCCCCGTCGCTGCGGCCCCGAGCCGGGGGGGGGCTCTGGGGGGGCCCCTCGGCGCCACGGCCGCAACTGGGGGGGGCCTGACCTGGCCAAGGTGGGTACCAGACATCCCATAATATCCAAAATGTCATCCTAAAATATCCCAAAATGTGCCCAAAATATTATCCCAAAATATTCCTAAAATATCCCCCAAACTGGGGGAACCTGAAAGCTGGCCAAAGGTGGGTACCAGACATCCCATAATAACCACAGAAATATCCCCAAAATATCACCCAAAAATATCCCCCCAAACTGGGGGGGGGGGCCTGAGCTGGCCAAGGTGGGTACCAGACATCCCATAATATCCAAAATGTCATCCTAAAATATCCCAAAATATCCCCAAAATATTCCTAAAATATCCCAAAATATCCCCTCAAACTGGAAGGGGCCTGAGCTGGCCAAGGTGGGTACCAGACATCCCATAATAGCCAAAATATCATCCCAAAATATCCCAAAATGTGCCCAAAATATCATCCCAAAATATTCTTAAAATATCCCAAAATATCCCCCCAAAGTATCCCATAATATCCCCAAAATGTTCCTGAATTATCACCCTAAAATATCCCCCCAAACTGGGGGGGGGCCTGAGCTGGCCAAGGTGGGTACCAGACATCCCATAATAGCCAAAATATCATCCCAAAATATCCCAAAATATCCCCAAAATATTCCTAAAATATCCCAAAATATCCCCCCAAACTGGGGGTGGGTCTGAGCTGGCCAAGGTGGGTACCAGACATCCCATAATAGCCACAGAAATATCCCCCCAAAATGTGCCCAAAATGTTCCTGAATTATCACCCTAAAATATCCCGAAACTGGGGGCCTGAGCTGGCCAAGGTGGGTACCAGACATCCCATAATATCCAAAATATCATCCTAAAATATCCCAAAATGTGCCCAAAATATTATCCCAAAATATTCCTAAAATATCCCCCCAAACTGGGGGGGGGCCTGACCTGGCCAAGGTGGGTACCAGACATCCCATAATAGCCACAGAAATATCCCAAAATATCCCCAAAATATTCCTAAAATATCCCAAAATATCCCCCCAAACTTGGTGGGGCCTGAGCTGGCCAAGGTGGGTACCAGACATCCCATAATATCCCCCAAAAATATCCCCAAAATATCCCCAAAATATCCCCAAATGTACCGGAAATATCACCCCAAAATATCCCATAATATCCCCAAAAATTATCCCCAAAATTTTTGGGGGATTTGGGATGTGCAGAAACCCAACGGGATTTTTTTGGGAATTTTTGGGGATTTCTTTGGGAATTTTGGGGATTTTTTTGGGAATTTTTGGGATTTCTTTGGGAATTTTTTGGGATTTTTTTTGTGATTTCTTTGAGAATTTTTGGGGAATTTTTTTGGGATTTCTTTGGGAATTTTTGGGGGATTTTTTGGGGAATTTTTTTCAGAATTTCTTTGGGGATTTTTGGGATTTTTTGAGGATTTTTTTTGAGATTTCTTTGGGAATTTTTGGGGATTTTTGGGGAAGTTTTTTTGGGATTTCTTTGGGAATTTTTGGGGGATTTTTTGAGGAATTTTTTTCAGAATTTCTTTGGGAATTTTTGGGATTTTTTGGGGAATTTCTTTGGGATTTCTTTGGGAATTTTTGGGATTTTTTTGTGATTTCTTTGGGAATTTTGGGGGGATTTTTGGGGGAACTTTTTGGGATTTCTTTGGGAATGTTTGCGGGATTTTTGGGGATTTTTTGGGGAATTTTTTTTTTTTATTTCTTTGGGAATTTTGGGGGATTTTTTGGTGATTTCTTTGTGAGTTTTTGGGGCAATTTTTTAAATTTCTCGGCCGTTCCTTCACCGATTTCTCCCCAATTTTTTTTGGCCGCCCCCCCAAATTGCCCTCCCCCTCTCTGTGCCCCCCAGAGCCGCAGGGGGGGTCCCCGGGGGGCCCCCCTGGACCCCACCCTGTCCATGACGGGCCGGGAGCGGGCGGAGTACGAGCGCTGGAAACGGGAGCGGGAACGGATCGACCGCGAGCGGCTGCAGCGGCACCGCGACCCCCAGGGCGCCTGGAGGAGGGAGTGGGACGCCCAGAAACCCGAGGGCATGTGAGGAACTGGGGAAAAATGGGAAAAAATGGGGTTTGGGGAAAAAAAATAGAATTTTGGGGAAAAAAACCCCGTGAGTCTGGGCCAAAAAATGAGGTTTTTAGGGGGAAAAATGGGATTTTTTTGGGGAAAAATTGGGATTTTTTTGGGGAAAGAATGGAATTTTTAGGGGAAAAAAATGGGAATTTTAGAGAGAAGAAATGGGATTTTTGGGAAAAAGTTTGGGGTTTCAGGTGCAGTAAATCAATGGGATTTTGGGGTGAAGATCTGGGATTTTGGGGAAGGGGAACGGGGAGGGATCGAGCGGCTGCAGCAGCACCGCGACCCCCAGGGCGCCTGGAGGAGGGAGTGGGACGCCCAGAAACCCGAGGGCATGTGAGCATTTGGGGAAAAATATAATTTTGGGGAAAAAAAATGGGGTTTGGGGAAAAAAATATAATTTTTTTAGGCGAAAAAATGGAATTTTTAGGGGAAAAAATGGGATTTTTAGGGGAAAAAATGGGATTTTTTGGGGGGAAAAAATGGGATTTTTTAGGGGAAAAAATGGAATTTTTAGGGGAAAAATGGGATTTTTTAGAGAAAAGAAATGGGATTTTAAGAAAAATAAAATGGGATTTTTAGGCGAATAAATGGGACTTTTTAGAGAGAAGAATTGGGATTTTAGTAAAAATAAAATGGGATTTTTAGGGGAAAAAATGGGATTTTTTAGGGGAAAGAATGGAATTTTTAGGGGAAAAAAAATGGAATTTTTAGAGAGAAGAAATGGGATTTTGGGAAAAAGTTTGGGGTTTCAGGTGCAGTAAATCAATGGGATTTTGGGGTGAAGATCTGGGATTTTGGGGAAGGGGAACGGGAAGGGATCGAGCGGCTGGAGGAGGGAGTGGGACGCCCAGAAACCCGAGGGGATGTGAGCATTTGGGGAAAAATATAATTTTGGGGAAAAAAAATGGGGTTTGGGGAAAAAAATATAATTTTTTTAGGCGAAAAAATGGAATTTTTAGAGGAAAAGATGGGATTTTTAGGGGAAAAAATGGGATTTTTAGGGGAAAAATTGGGATTTTTTTGGGGAAAGAATGGAATTTTAGGGGAAAAAAATGGGAATTTTAGAGAGAAGAAATGGGATTTTGGGAAAAAGTTTGGGGTTTCAGGTGCAGTAAATCAATGGGATTTTGGGGTGAAGATCTGGGATTTTGGGGAAGGGGAACGGAAGGGATCGAGCGGCTGGAGGAGGGAGTGGGACGCCCAGAAACCCGAGGGGATGTGAGCATTTGGGGAAAATATAATTTTGGGAAAAAAATGGGGTTTGGGGAAAAAATATAATTTTTTTAGGCGAAAAAATGGAATTTTTAGAGGAAAAGATGGGATTTTTAGGGGAAAAAATGGGATTTTTAGGGGAAAAATTGGGATTTTTTTGGGGAAAGAATGGAATTTTTAGGGGAAAAAAATGGGAATTTTAGAGAGAAGAAATGGGATTTTGGGAAAAAGTTTGGGGTTTCAGGTGCAGTAAATCAATGGGATTTTGGGGTGAAGATCTGGGATTTTGGGGAAGGGGAACGGGAAGGGATCGAGCGCCTGGAGGAGGGAGTGGGACGCCCAGAAACCCGAGGGCATGTGAGCATTTGGGGAAAAATATAATTTTGGGGAAAAAAAATGGGGTTTGGGGAAAAAAATATAATTTTTTTAGGCGAAAAAATGGAATTTTTAGGGGAAAAATTGGGATTTTTAGGGGAAGAAATGGGATTTTTAGGGGAAAAATTGGGATTTTTTGGGGGGAAAAAATTGAATTTTTAGGGGAAAAAATGGGATTTTTTAGGGGAAAAATGGGATTTTTAGGGGAAAAAATGTGATTTTTTAGGCAAAAAAATGGGATTTTTAGGGGAAAAATGGGATTTTTTAGAGAAAAGAAATGTGATTTTAAGAAAAATAAAATGGGATTTTTAGGCAAATAAATGGGACTTTTTAGAGAGAAGAAATGGGATTTTAAGAAAAATAAAATGGGATTTTTAGGCAAATAAATGGGACTTTTTAGAGAGAAGAATTGGGATTTTAGGAAAAATAAAATGGGATTTTTAGGAGAAAAAATGGGATTTTTTTAGGCGAAAGAATGGAATTTTTAGGGGAAAAAAAATGGGATTTTTAGAGAGAAGAAATGGGATTTTTGGGAAAAAGTTTGGGGTTTCAGGTGCAGTAAATCAATGGGATTTTGGGGTGAAAATCTGGGATTTTGGGGAAGGGGAACAGGAAGGGATCGAGCGGCTGGAGGAGGGAGTGGGACGCCCAGAAACCCGAGGGCATGTGAGGAATTGGGATTGGGGGAAAAAAATGGGGTTTGGGGAAAAAAATGGGATTTTTAGGGGAAAAAATGGGATTTTTAGGGGAAAAAACTGGGATTTTTTAGGCGAAAAAATGGAATTTTTATGGGAAAAATTGGGATTTTTAGGGGAAAAAATGGGATTTTTTTAGGCAAAAAATTGGGGTTTTTTAGGGGAAAAAATGGGATTTTTAGAGTAAAAAAAAATGGGATTTTTAGGGGGGGGAATGGGATTTTTAGGGGTGGAAATGGGATTTTTAGGGGGGAAAATGGGAATTTAGCCCCAAAAATTGGATTTGGAGGTTTGGGATGTGCAGAAACCCAATGGGACGTGAGAAATGGGATTTTGGGGGAAAAAAATGGGATTTTGGGAAAAAACTCTGTGATTTTAGGCAAAAAAAAGTTTTTAGGGAGAAAAATTGGGTTTTTTGGGGAAAAATGGGATTTTGGAGGGGGGGAAGTGCCAGAATTTTGGGGGATTTTGGGCAAATTTGGGGTTTCTCAGGGAAATTTGGGGCTCTCCAGAGGAATTTTGGGGTTCTCCAGGGGAATTTTGGGGTTCTGGGGATGAATTTTGGGGCTCCCCAAGTAAATTTTGGGGGTTTTTCAGGTGAATTTTTGGGGTCTTGAGAAAGAATTTTGGGGTCCTGGGGTTGAATTTTGGGGTTCCCCAGGTGAATTTTGGGTTCTCCAGGTAAATTTTGGGACCCCCCAGGTGAATTTTGGGGTCCTGGGGTTGAATTTTGGGGCTCCCCCAAAAGAATTTTGGGGTTTTTCAGGTGAATTTGGGGTTCCTTTAATGAATTTTGGGACCCCCCAGGTGAATTTTGGGGTCTCACCTTTGCCCCTCCCCCTTTTCCTCTCAGGTTTTCGGGGTCCCGGAGGAGCCCGAGGGGGAGGGCCCCGCGCCCCCCTCTCTCCCCCACCCTGGGGGAGCCTCTGCCCTCCCCCCACCCCCCGCAGGAGGGGCCGAGGGGGGAAGGGGAGACCCTACAGGTGAGGGGGGGGAGGGGATTTTGGGGGGTCCTGGGGGGAATTTGGGGATTTTTTGGGGGAATTCTGGGGGGTCATGAGAAATTTGGGGGATTTTTGGGGGTCCTGGGAGGGGTTTGGGAGATTTTGGGGGAATTTTGGGGGTCCTGGAGGGATTTTTGGGAATTTTGGGATTTTTTGGGCTGAATTCCCAATTTTCCATGTTGGGTTTTTTTTGGGAATTCCCAAATTTCCCTGAATTTTGGGCCAAATTCCCGATTTTCCATTGGCTTTTTTTGGAATTCCCATTTTCCATGTTTGGGTTTTTTTGGGGGGAATTCCCAATTTTCCATGAAATTTGGGAATTCCCATTTTCCCACAAATTTTGAGCTGAATTCCCAATTGTCCTTTTTTTTTTTTTTTTTTGGAATTCCCATTTTCCATGTTGGATTTTTTTGGAAATTCCCATTTTTCCTCAAATTTTGGGCCAAATTCCCAAATTTCCATGTTGGGTTTTGGGAATTCCCAATTTTCCATGAAATTTGGGAACTCCCGTTTTTCCATACATTTTGGGCCAAATTCCCAATTTTCCATTGGCTTTTTTTTTTTTTGAATTCCCATTTTCCGTGTTGGGTTTTTTTGGGGTTTTTTTGGGAATTCCCATTTTTCCCCACATTTGGAGTTGAATTCCCAATTTTCCCCCGGAATTCCGGGAATTCCCTCCCAGTTTCCATGACGACCGTTGGGAGCCGCAGCCGGAAACGCCCCCGGACACGCCCCAGGTGAGGTTTGGGAATTTGGGAATTTTGGGAATTTTTGGGAATTTTGGGGATTTTTTTTGAATTTCGGGAATTTTTGATTTTTGGGATTTGGGGATTTTTGGGATTTTTTGGGAATTTGGGGAATTTTTGGTTTTGGGGAATTTTTGGGAATTTTGGGGAATTTTGTGGATTTTTTGGGATTTGGGAATTTTTGATTTTTGGGATTTGGGGATTTTTGGGAATTTTGGGGAATTTTTGGGATTTGGGGATTTTGGGGAATTTTTGGGATTTTTTGGGATTTTTTGGGAATTTGGGGAATTTTTGATTTTTGGGATTTGGGGATTTTTGGGAATTCTTGGGATTTTGAGAATTTGGGATTTGGGGATTTTTTGGGATTTTTTGGGATTTTTTGGGATTTTTTGGGAATTTTTGGGATTTTTTGGGATTTTTTGGGAATTTGGGGATTTTTGATTTTTGGGATTTGGGGATTTTTGGGAATTTTTGGGATTTTTTGGGAATTTGGGGAATTTTTCATTTTTGGGATTTGGGGATTTTTCAGATTTGGGGGATTTGGGGGTTTTTGGGATTTTAGGATTTGGAAATTTTTGGAGTTTCGAGATTTCGAGATTTTGGAATTCTGGGAATTTTTGTTTTTTGGGATTTCAGGGATTTCGGAATTTTTGAGATTTGGGACTTTGGAGATTTTTTATTTTTTTAAATTTTGGAGATTGGTGAATATTAGGATTTTTTTTTTTTTAAATTTTGGAATTGTTGAATTTTAATAATTCAAAATAATTGAATAATTGGTGAATTTGGTGAAATGTGTGAATTTTGTGAATTTGGTGAATTTGGTGAATTTGGTGAATTTGGTGAATTTGGTGAATTTGGTGAATTTGGTGAATTTTGTTTGTCCAGGCCCCGCCCCCGGTTCCGGAAGGTTCCCAGGACTCGGACCAGGATCAGTGGGAGGATCTGAGCGGGGACGAGGAGGAGGAGCCCGGGGAGCCTCCCAGTACAGACCAGTTCACACCAGTTCAAACCAGTGACCCCCACAGTGAGTCCCAGTTCAAACCAGTGACCCCCACAGTGAGTCCCACTAACTCCCAGTTCAAACCAGTGAGTCCCACAGTGAGTCCCAGTTCAAACCAGTTCATCCCAGTCCCATCCCAGTCCCATCCCAGTTCCCCCAGTCCATCCCAGTCCATCCCAGTCCATCCCAGTCCCTCCCAGCCCCTCCCAGTCCCTCCCAGTCCCTCCCAGCCCCTCCCAGCCCCTCCCAGCCCCTCCCAGTCACTCCCAGTTCATCCCAGTCTCTCTCCCCAGGGCCGCCCCCCCCCTGCCCCTCCTCCACCCGAGGGGGGGGTCCCGGAGCCGCCCCTCCCCCCCCCGAGCCCCTGCCGGAGCCCCCCGGAAACCCCGGAGCGCAGCGGGACCCCCCCCGACGGTACTGGGGGAACTGGGAGGGACTGGGAGGGACTGGGATGAACTGGGAGGGACTGGGATGGAACTGGGAGGGACTGGGATGGAACTGGGAGGGACTGGGATGGAACTGGGAGGGACTGGGATGAACTGGGATAAACTGGGAGGGACTGGGAGGGACTGGGGGGAACAGGTTTATACTGGTTCATACTGGTTCATACTGGTTCATACTGGTTTATACTGGTCCATACCAGTTCATACTCGTTCATACTGGTTCATACTGGTTCATACTGGTCTGTACTGGTTCATACTGGTTCATACTGGTCCGTACTGGTTCCAGCAGGGCCGGGGGTGGAGATCTCGGATTTCCAGCGGGTTCGTTTCCGTAAGAGCTCCCCTCCCCCACACTGAGCCCCAAAATCCCCCCAAAAAAACCAAAAAAACCCAAAAATCACCCCCAAAAATCAGCCCCAAAAACTCCAAAAATCACCCCAAAAAATCAGCCCCAAAAAACCCCAAAAACTCCAAAAATCACCCCAAAAATCAGACAAAAACCAGTTCTGGGACCCCAAAAATTAACCCAAAAAAACCCCCCAAAATCACCCCAAAATCGGCCCCAAAATTACCCCAAAAATTCCAAAACTCGCCCCAAAAACGAACCCAAAAATCAACCCAAAAACCAGATCTGGGACCCCAAAAATCCCCCAAAAAATCTCAAAAATCGGCTGAAAAACAGATGTGGGACCCCAAAAATCACCCCAAAAACTCCGAAAATCACCCCAAAAATCACCCCAAAAACTCCGAAAATCACCCCAAAAATTGCCCTAAAAATCACCCCCAAAATCCCCCAAAAAAACCCCAAAAATCAGCCCAAAAACCCCCCCAAAATCAGCCCAAAAAACAGCTCTGGGACCCCAAAATTCCCAAAAAAGCCCAAAAATCACTCCCTAAAAAACCCCCCAAAATGAGCCCAAAAAACAGATCTGGGACCCCAAAATCCCCAAAAAACACCCCAAAAACCCCCAAAAATCAACCCAAACCCAGCTCAGGGACCCCAAAAATGACCCCAAAAACTCCAAAAATCGGTTCTGGCTCCCCAAAATCCCCCAAAATAACCCCAAAAATCGGCCCCAAAAAACCCCCAAATCCCCCTGGGAGCCCCAAAAACCCCCAAATTTACCCCAAAATCCCCCTGGGAGCCCCCCCAGGTCCAGATGTGCCCCTGCCCCCTCTGCTGCTGCTGCACTGACTCACCTGAGCTCACCTGGGCACACCTGGGCACATCTGGGCACATCTGGGAGCTGCTGCTTCGCTCTTGGGGGGCCTTTTTGGGGTTTTTTTGGGGTCTCTGAGCAACTTTTGGGGATTTTTTTGGGGTCTCTGGAGGAGCTTTTGGGGCTGTTGCTGCTGAACTGACTCACCTGAGCTCACCTGGGCACACCTGGGCACACCTGGGCACATCTGGGGGCACCTGGGCACATCTGGGAGCTGCTGCTTTGCTCTGGGAGGAACTTTTGGGGGTTTTTGGGGTCTCTGGGGGAGCTTTCGGGGCTGTCATTGCTGCACTGACTCACCTGGGCTCACCTGAGCTCACCTGAGCTCACCTGGGCACACCTGGGAGCTGCTGCTTCGCTCTTGGGGGGCCTTTTTGGGGCTTTTTTTGGGGTCTCTGGGGGAACTTCTGGGGCTGTTGCCGCTGAACTGATTCACCTGGGCTCACCTGAGCTCACCTGGGCACATCTGGGAGCTGCTGCTTTGCTCTGGGAGGAACTTTTGGGGGTTTTTTGGGGTCTCTGAGCGACTTTGGGGTTTTTTTTCTACCTGGAGCTGCTGGACTGACTCACCTGAGCTCACCTGGGCACATCTGGGCACATCTGGGAGCTGCTGCTTCGCTCTGGGGGGGCATTTTGGAGTCTCTGAGCGAATTTTGGGGATTTTTGGGGGTCTCTGGGGGAACTTTCGGGGCTGTTGCTGCTGAACTGACTCACCTGAGCTCACCTGGGCACACCTGGGCACATCTGGGCACATCTGGAGGCACCTGGGCACATCTGGGAGCTGCTGCTGCTTTGCTCTGGGAGGAACTTTTGGGGGTTTTTGGGGTCTCTGGGGGAGCTTTCGGGGCTGTCATTGCTGCACTGACTCACCTGAGCTCACCTGGGCACATCTGGGCACATCTGGGAGCTGCTGCTTCGATCTTGGGGGGCATTTTTGGGGCTTTTTTTGGGGTCTCTGGGGGAACTTTCGGGGCTGTTGCCGCTGAACTGATTCACCTGGGCTCACCTGAGCTCACCTGGGCACATCTGGGCACATCTGGGAGCTGCTGCTTTGCTCTGGGAGGAACTTTTGGGGGTTTTTGGGGTCTCTGAGCGACTTTGGGGATTTTTTTCGGGGCTGTCGCTGCCTGGAGCTGCTGCACTGACTCACCTGAGCTCACCTGGGCACACCTGGGCACATCTGGGCTCACCTGGGCACATCTGGGCACATCTGGGCACCGCTGCTGCCTCGGGGCTCTCACCTGCCTGTACCTGGCCCCGGCTGCTGCTCCTGCATTAAACTCGTCACGAGCCCGGGCGGGGCTTTGGGGGACACCTGGGGCACCCCAAAACTCACCTGGGGGAACCCAAAACTCACCTGGGGCACCCCAAATTTACCTGAGAGACCCCAAAATTCACCTGGGGGAACCCAAAACTCACCTGAGGGAACCCAAAACTCACCTGAGGGAACCCAAAATTCACCTGGGGGAACCCAAAACTCACCTGAGGGAACCCCAAAATTCACCTGGGCCACCCCAAATTGACCTGAGAGACCCCAGAATTCACCTGAGAGATCCCAAACTCACCTGGGGGTGCCCAAAACTCACCTGGGGCACCCCAAAACTCACCTGAAGGACCCCAAAATTCACCTTTGGGATTTGAGATTTTGGGATTTGGGTTTTTTTTTTTTTTTTTTTTTGGGGGTCTCACGCCCCTCCCCCTTTTCTCTCCCCCCACAGGTGAACCCAGCGACCCCCAGGTGTGACGAGGGGGGGGGGGACCCCAAATCTCACCTGAGACCCCCCCAGGTGTGAGCGGGACCCCAAAAAATCCCCAAATCTCACCTGGGGGGGGTCCCCAAAACCCACCTGGGGTCCCCAAATTTCACCTGAGACCCCCCAGGTGTGACCAGGACTGGAGGGACCCCCAAAAAAAAACCCAAATCTCACCTGGGGGTTCCAGAATCTTACCTGAGACCCCCAGGTGTGACCAGGACCAGGAGGGACCCCAAAACCCCAAAATCCCCTCGGGGGGGTCCCCAAAATTCCCCGAGGCGATTTTAGGGACCCCTCCCCAATTTTTGTTTTTGTTAAATAAAAGTTCCAAAATTTCTTCGTCTTCGTCCTTAATTTTGGGGGAGGGGAATTAATTTTGGGGGTTCCCCTGGATTTAGGGTCCTCCCCGAGTTGTTTCACCCCCAAAAAACCCCCAAATTTTGGGGGATTCCTCCAAAAAAACCCCAAATTTTGGGGTGATTCCTCCAAAAAAACCCCAAATCCGGAGCGGTTTTCTCTAAAAAAAACCCAAATTTTGGAGTTTTTTCCCCCAGAACCCCCCAAATTTTAGGGTGGGGGTTTCCCCAACCCCCCCAGAATTTTTTGGGGGTTCCCCGCCCCCTCGGCCCCTCCCCTCCCCCCCTTTTTTGGGGTTTCCTGCCCCCCCCGCCTTTATTTCCCTTTCCCGCGGGTTCCGCCAAAACCGCGGCGACCGCTGCAGGTGAGGGGGGGGAGGGGCGGATTTTGGGGGGTCCCGGGGGGAATTTGGGGTCCCCTCCCTTCCAGCCCGATTTTGGGGGGTCCCTGCCTCATTTTTGGGGGGGTCTCAGCTGAAATTTTGGGGTTTCCGCTTCGTTTTGGGGCTTTTTATTTCCGTTTTTGGCTTTTTATTCTCTTCTTTTGGGGCGTTCCCGCCTCGATTTTTGGGGGGATTTCGGGTTTTTTTGGGGGGTTTCTCCCAGTTCAGACCAGTTTGGGGGGGGGTCTCCAGCCCAGTTTGGGGGTCTCAGCAACATTTTTGGGATCCCCAGCCCAGTTTTGGGGGTCCCCACTCCATTTTTTGGGAGTCTCAGCCCAATTTTTTGGGATCCCCAGTTCCATTTTGGGGTCCCCAATCCCAATTTTTGGGGTCCCAATCCCAATTTTTGGGGTCTCCAGCCCCTTTTTAGGGGTTCCAGCCCCATTTTTGGGGTCCTCGATCCCAATTTTTGGGGTCCCCAATCCAAACTTTCGGATCCCCAACACCATTTTGGGGTCCCCAATCCCAATTTTTGGGGTCCCCAATCCCAATTTTGGGGTCCCAGCCCCATTTTTGGGGTCCCCAATCCCAATTTTTGGGGTCCCCAGCCCCATTTTGGGGTCCCAATTCCATTTTTGGGGTCCCCATCCCGATTTTGGGGTCCCCAATCCCATTTTTGGGGTTCCCAGCCCCTTTTTTGGGGTTCCCAGCTCCATTTTTTGGGGTCCCAATCCCACTTTTAGGGTTCTCAATCCCATTTTTGGGGTCCCCCCCTCCCGTGTCCCTCCCCCCTTTTTTTCCCCTCCCCGGAAATGGAATTTCCTCATCCTCCCCTCCCCCCCCCCCAATGGCGCAAGAATTTGGGAGAGGAACTTGGGGTGGGGGAGGGGCAGCTCCACCCTTCCCCCCCACCGCGGGGTGGGGATCCCAAAAATGGGGGTGGGATCCCAAAAAATGGGGGTGGGATCCCAAAAAGGGGGCTGGAAACCCCAAAAATGGGGGTGGGGACCCCAAAAATGGGGCTGAGAACCCCAAAAATGGGACTGGAACCCCAAAATTGGGGCTGGGAACCCCAAAATTGGGGCTTGGGATATTAAAAATGGGGTTTGGGACCCCAAAAATTCTGGTTTTGGAAACCCAGAATTTGGATTGAGGACCCCAAAAATGGGGCTGGGACCCCAGAATGGGGCTGGAGATCTCAAAGTGGGACTGGAGACCCCAAAAATGGAGCTGGAGACCCCAAATGAGGCTGGGGACCCCCAAAACACCTTGGTCACCTGGTGGGGGTGAGGGTGGGGATCTTTTAGGTCCTGGAACACCTGGGCAGGTGAAGAAACACCTTGGGGTTGAGTTGGGGGGGTCTTCAGATCACCTGGGCAGGTGAGGAACCCACCTTGAGCAGGCCCTGGCTGGGTTTGGTCACCTTTTGGAAGGTCCTGGGTCACCTGGCCAGGTGCAGGACCCACCTTTGGGGTATTTTGGAAGGTCCTGAATCACCTGGCCAGGTGCAGGACCCACCTTGAGGTGTTTTGGGTCACCTGGGCAGGTGAGGAACTCACCCTGCCCCACCCCTGCCCACCTTAACCCCTCCCCCACCACCCCCCGATGTCCCCAGGTGTCCCCAGCTCCCCCTGCCCCCACCATGGACGCGCTGCCCACCTTCTACTACCTGTGGGACCCCACCTGGAACAACACCTGGAACGGCACCTTGGCCTACGACGACCTCCTGGAGCTGGGCGGGGCCGAGGTCCCGCTGGGTCACCGCCTGGTGCTGGCCCTCTACGCCGCCATTTTCCTGCTGGGGGCGCTGGGCAACGGCGCCGTGCTCTGGGTGACGGCGGCCGAGCTGCGCCGCACCGTCAACGGCGCCTGGTTCTCCCACCTGGCCTTGGCCGACCTCCTCAGCTGCTTGGCCTTGCCCTTCTTGGCCTTGCCCTTGACCACTGACCACCACTGGCCCTTGGGCCGCGCGGCCTGCAAGGTGCTGCCGTCCCTGACGGTGCTGGCCATGTTCGCCAGCGTGCTGCTGCTCACGGCCATCAGCGCCGACCGCTACGCGCTGGTGGCTCGGCCCGTTTGGTGCCACAACCACCGGACGCCGGCCTTGGCCAACGCGGCGTGTGCCGGCGCCTGGGCGTTGGCCGCGGTGTTGACCGTGCCGTCCTTCGTGTTCCGCACCGTCCGGCACGACGATTTCTCGGCCAAAACCACCTGCGTGCTGTCCTACGCCGCGGTCCGGCCGCACCAGCGCGGCACCGAGCTGACCACGGCCGTCGTGCGGTTCCTCTGCGGGTTCCTGGCGCCGTTCGCCGTCATCTCGGTGTGTTACGGGCTCCTCTTGAGCGCGTCCGCCAGAGGGCTTGGGCGGTCGCAACGAGCCACCAGGACGGTGCTGGTGGTCATCGCCAGCTTCTTCGTCTGTTGGTTGCCGTATCACGTGGTGGGCTTGGTGCTGGCGGCCACCGCGCCCGGCACGGCGGCGTTCGCTGGCGCTCAGCTCGCCCGACCCCGCCGTGGCCGGGTTGGCGTACGTCAACGGTTGCGTCAATCCCATCATCTACCTGGTGATGGGGCGGGGCTTGGGGAAGGTGAGGCGCTCGTGGCGGGCGTTGATCAGGGGGGTGCTCAGCGATGACCCCACGAGCGTGGCCGGCGACAGCCGGGGACGGAGCGTGGCCACTGCGGAGGAGGGCAGCGATGGCACCGCGGTGTGAGGGGCTCGGTCATGGTCATGGTCATTGTCATCATGGTCATGGTCGTTGTCATGGTCATCGTTGTAGTGGTCATTGTCGTGGTTATTGTCATTGTCATCATCATCATGGTCATGGTCATTGCCATGGTCATCGTCATGGTCACTGTCATGGCTATTGTCTTCATCATGGTCATGGTCATTGTCATGATCATCATTGTCCATGGTCATTGTCATTGTCATGGTTATGGTCATTGTCTTCATCATGGTCATGGTCATTGTCATCATGGTCATGGTCACTGTCATTATCATCATGGTCATTGTCATCATCATCGTCATTGTCATCATCATCATGGTCATCATCATTGTCATCATTGTCATTATCGTCATTGTCATTGTCTTGTCATTGTCATCATCATCATGGTCATCATCATTGCCATCATCATCATCATCGTCACGGTCATCGTTGTCGTTGTCATCATCATCGTCATCATGGTCGTCATGGTCATGGTCATTATAATCATGGTCATCGTCATCATTGTCCTTGTGGTCATCATCTTCATCATCGTCATCATCATTGTGTCCGTGTCTTTATCATCATCATCATCATCACGGTCATGATCATGGTCATTGTCATCGTTGTCATCGTCATCATCATCTTCATCATTGTCATTGTCATTTTGAGGGTGCCACCAGAGCAGCCAAACTGTGGTGTGAGGGAGTTGTGATCATTGTCGTTGTCATCTTCATCATCGTCATCTTCATCATCGTCTTCATCGTCGTCATCTTCATCATCGTCGTCTTCATCACGGTCATCATTGTTGTCACTGTCGTTGTTGTCACTGTCGTTGTCACTGTCGTCGTCATTTTGGGGGTGCCACCACAGCAGCAGAACTGGGGGCTGAGGGTGAGGGGGATCATCTTCATCATCTTCATCGTCATCGTCATTGTTGTCATCATCTTCATCATCGTCATCATGATCATTGTCATCGTCACTGTTGTCATTGTTGTCGTCGTTTTGGGCTGACGGTGGGGGATGGGCAGCTCTTCCTCTTCTTCCTCCTCCTCCTCATCCTCTTCTTCATCATCCCCTCATCTTCCTCCTCCTCCTCCTCTTCATCACCTCCTCCCCCTCCTCCTCCCCCTCATCTTCCTCCTTCCCCTTTTCCTCTTCCTCTCCTTCATCACCTTCTCCTCCTCCTCACCTGAGGTCCCCCCACCCCCCTGTCCCTCTGTCCCCTCTGTCCCCTGTCCCTCTGTCCCCCTGTCCCCCTGTCCCTCTGTCCCCCTGTCCCTCTGTCCCTCTGTCCCCTCTGTCCCCTCTGTCCCTCTGTCCCTCTGTCCCCTCTGTCCCCTCTGTCCCCTCTGTCCCTCTGTCCCCCTGTCCCCCTGTCCCTCTGTCCCCCTGTCCCCTGTCCCTCTGTCCCTCTGTCCCTCTGTCCCCTCTGTCCCTCTGTCCCTCTGTCCCTCTGTCCCGCCCCCCAATAAAACCGGAAGCTGCCCCTCCCCCATTTCCCCTTTTTTGGGTTTTTTGGGGACGTTTTCGGCGCAGGGATTTCGCTGACTCAGCACATTCGGGTGACACCGGAAATGTCCCCAAAGTGTCCCCACCCCGGGGGGGGCGGTTTGTGACACCTGGGGGTGGCCTTGGGGACATTCGGGGAGGGGGTGGGATTTGGGATTTCGGGAATTTGGGAGTTTAGGAATTCAGGAATTTAGAAATTTAAAAATTTAGGAAATTTGGGAATTTAGGAATTCAGGGGTTCAGGGATTTGGGAATTTTGGAATTCAGGAATTTAGAAATTTAGGAATTCAGGAATTCAGAAATTCAGGAATTTGGGAATTCAGAGATTCAGGAATTTGGGAATTCAGGGATTCAGGAATTCAGGTGTTCAGGAATTTGGGAATTCAGGAATTCAGGAATTCAGGGGTTCAGGGGTTCAGGAATTTGGGAATTCAGAGATTCAGGAATTTGGGAATTCAGGGATTCAGGAATTCAGGGGTTCAGGAATTTGGGAATTCAGGGATCCAGGGGATGGGATGGAATTCAGGAATCCAGGAATCCAAACAACGGGACAAAATTCCAAAACCCGCGGCTTCAACCCGAATCCATCCAACCCCAACCTCGAAAATTCCCAGAAAAAACCTAAAAAAAAAAAAAAACCCCAAAAAATCCCCACCAAGCCCCTCCCCCCGCCCCTCCCCCTTCTCCCGCCCCTCCCCCGCGGCCGCAGAGGGGGGAGGGGCGGGGGCTCCTCCTCCTCCTCTTCCTCCTCCTCCTCCTCCTCCTCCTCCTCCTTTTCCTGCTTTTCCTCCTTTCCTTTTTTTTTTTTTTCCTCTTTTTTTTTTTTTTTTTTGCTTTTCCTGCTTTTCCCGCTGCTCCTCCCGGGATCGCTCCCGGCCATGGAAGGCTCGGGACCCCGGGGGGGGCGCGGGGGTCGCCGCCCCCCTGAAACCACGGCGGGAAAGGTGAGTTGGAAACGGGGGCAAAAAATGGGAAGAAATCGGGAAAAACTGGGAAAAAAAAAAACCAACGCGGTAATCCACCAAAAACGCGATAAATCGGGATAAAATCGGGATAAAACCGCGATAAAATCGGGATAAAATCGGGATAAAATCGGGATAAACCGCAGCATCCCCCCACCCTCCGCGTTTTTCCAGCCGCGACCCCTCCCAAATTTTCCAGCTTTTTAACCCTTCCGTGGGGAAAAGAAAAAAAGGAGATTCCAAGATTTTGGGGTTTTTTTTGGGGAATATTTGGGGATTTTTAAAATGATCCCAAGCCCCTTTTCCAGCATCCCATAAATCCGCCGTGTCATCCAGGTGTGGCTTCTCCAGGTGTGGCTTTTCCAGGTGTTGCCACACCTGGAAAAAAAATCCCC
This sequence comes from Muscicapa striata striata, assembly GCA_030060385.1. NCBI lineage: Eukaryota > Metazoa > Chordata > Aves > Passeriformes > Muscicapidae > Muscicapa > Muscicapa striata. The sequence continues at coordinate 37,768 of JAREIS010000568.1, forward strand.
GAGGGATTTTTCCTGAATTTCTCCCCAAATCCATGGGGAAAAAAAAATAAATATTTGGGGGTTTAAGATTTTTTTTTTCTGGTGTTTTTCTTATTTTTTCTTGTTTTTTTCTGTTTTTTTTTACCCCTCCCGGCACCTGCAATTCCTGATTTTTTTTTTTCCCTTGCTCCGAGCAGGGCGCGTCCTTCCCGCGTTGCGGCGCCGTTGGAATTCTCAGCCTTAAAAATCCATTTAAAAAATCCTTTTAAACCTCTTAAAATAAAAATAAAATTTTATTTTTCCCGAGTCCTTCTGACCCTCAGGGAGCAAGGCACGGCAGTGTCATTGAAAATTCCCACCGGGAATTTTTTCCAGAGGAAAACCGGGATGGAAATGCAGATTTTTCCCCTAAAAATAATATATATATATTTTTTTTTTTTTCTTTTCACTCTAAACCAAGCCAAAATTCCAATTTTTTCATTTTTCCCAAGAATTCTGCAGCCCCGAGGGGAAATTCCTCTCTGGGGTTGCTGGTTAGAGGCTGAAAAAACCTGCTTTTTCTTAAGGAAAATCCCTTTTTTAAAGGAAAAAAATGGGATTTTGGAGGTGTTTTGACCTTTAAATGAAGAATTCCAGGGATGCTTCATTTTTTTTCTTCCTGGAAAATCGGGATTTGCTGGCACCTGGATAAGATTCCCCCCTCACCCCCCTTTTTTCTTATATAATTTAGGCCAGAATTCCACATTTTTTAATCTTGGGAATGATTTTTCCAGGTGGAAAAATCCAGTTGGTTCTTTTCTTTTTTTTTTTTTAACTCCTGGATTCTTTAATTCCAAAGGAATTTTTTTTTTTCCTCAGGGCCTTGGGCCACACCTGGATTTGGGAAAGTGCACCTGAGGCTTGGAAAATTGGGAGGAAAAAAAAAAATATATATATATATTTAAATAATCCCCAAATCGATCAATCCCTCTTGGTTTGGATTTAGGCTTGGAATTGATGGAATTTATGGAATTTTGGGATGGGTAAAAGACCTTGAAGGGGTGGAAAAAATGGGATTTAGGGCAGGAAAAGGAGGAATTTTATTGGTTCAAACTGGGAAAATCCTAAAGTTTTGGGGCAAATCTCTTGGAATTCAGGGGAGTTTGGGGAATTTTTTCCCTCGGATTTTGGGATTTGGGCCTTGGCTTTTCCCTCTTTCCCACTTTTCCCTCAGAAATCTTGGAATGTTGAGCTTGGCCTATCCCAAATCCTGCTTTTCTAAAATCCCGGAATTTTGGGCCTGGCACATCCCAAATCCCAGTTTTCCCTCAGAAATCTTGGAATTTTGGGGCCTACTCCAAATTTCCCCCTCAAATTCCAGAATTTTGGGCCCGGCACATCCCAAATCCCACTTTTTCCTCAGAAATGTCGGAATTTTGTGCTCAGCATTTCCCTCTTTCCCACTTTTCCCTCAGAAATCGTGGAATATTGGGCTGGGCCTACCCAAAATCCTGCTTTTCTAAAATCCTGGAATTTTGGGCCTGGCACATCCCAAATCCCAATTTTTCCTCATAAATTCTGGAATTTTGGGCCTTGTATTCCCCTAAATCCCACTTGTTCCTCTCCAAATCCTCGGCATTTTATGCTCAGATTTTCCCTCTTTCCCACTTTTCCTTCAGAAATCCTAGAATTTTGGGCTGGGCCTACCCCAAATCCACCTTTTCTAAAATCTTGGGCCTAGACATCCCAAATCCCACTTTTCCCACCAAAACTTTGGAATTTTGGGCCTTGTATTCCCCCAAATCCCACTTTTCCCTCAGAAATTGTGGAATTTTGGGCCCGGCACATCCCAAATCCCACTAATTCCTCTCTAAAAATTTAGAATTTTATGCTCCGATTTTCCCTCTTTCCCACTTTTCCCTCAGAAATTTTGGAATTTTGGGCCTGGTCCTGCCCAAATCCCAATTTTTTTTTTTTTCTTTGGAATTCTCTTGGAAAATCAGGAAATTTTTTTTTTCCTCATTCCCGGAGGATTTTTGGGGAAGATTCCCAAGAATTTGGAATCCCAGGGGATTTTGGGATAAAGGAAATTCCCAGGGGATTTCAGGGAGCTTTTGGGATTAATTGAATTTTTTCTTCATTAAGGATGAATCGGATTATGTGTAATTAGTTTGTATTAATTAATTCTTTATTTGTCCCACATAAAAAGATTTATATAATTCTTGTTTTAATTTCTGTTATTTTAGAGGTGTTTTAATTAGAAATAATTTTATTCCTTGTTTTAATTTTGGATTATTATTAATTTTAATGTATGGTTATCTTTATTAAATTTATTAATTAAGCTAATAAAGTTAATTAAATTAATAAGTTATCAACAAATTTATTAATTGCCTGATATTTTTTTCTTTACAATCATTATTTTGAAATTTATTCTAATTTATTTATTTATATTTCAGGTTAATATTATTGTTTTTTTATTTATTCTTATTTTTGACTCATTATTATTTTACATGAATAATTATAATTTTAAATTGTAATTTTTTATTTCATATTATTTCAGATTTAAATGTTACCATTATTATTCTGAATTTATTCTCATTAATTTCTTATCAATTCAGTTTTTAATTATTATTTTAATCCATTATTCTATGACTATTTAATGCATTCATATTTTAAATTAATTCTTTTATTTCTATCATTCCTTTCTTATTTTAATTTTCAATATTTTAGCTTTTATTATTTCAATTTTAATGATTTTACTTTAATTATTTGAAGTTTTAATGTTTTATTGTCAATATTTCAATTTTTATTCTAATATTGTAATATTGTATTTGAAATATTTAGAATATTTTTATTTAATTATTTTTATTTGAATTATTTTAAATATTTTAATTTCCAGAACTTTATCTTGATTACTTAATTCCCATCATTATTATTTTATTATTTTTCTCATACATTTCCATTATTATTTTCCACTTCCCTTTAATTCCTCCCAATTTTGAATTTACATTAAATTTTAATTAATTACTTTAATGAATTCTTTCCATTCCATTCCTTGGAATTCTTTTCAATTTAAAACTCATTATTATTCAATTTATTACCTCGCAACCTTTTGGAATTAAAACTTGATTTTAACTCCAAAACTCAACCAAAGTTCTCCTTTTTTTTTTGCTAATTCCACAGTTGTTTTTACGAATTCAACTTTTTTTTCCTAATTCCACGATTTTTTTGCTAATTCCCCCTTTTTTTTTTATTAATTCCATCCCTTTTTTGCTAATTCTGCAATTATTTTTTTCTATTTCTGCAAAATTTTTTTTGCTATTTCCGTCTTTTTTTTTGCTAATTCAGCCGTTTTCCCCTCTTAAATTCCCATTTGTTTCCTTCTCAGGTTTGGGATTTCAACTGAATTCTTGGGCTGCAATTTTGACCCTAAATTTGGTTTTCACCCCAAAACTCAACCAGTTCTCCCAAATTCCTCCATTTTCTTTGCCGATTCCTCCATTTTTTTAACCAATTCCTCCAATTTATTACCAATTCCTCCTTTTTTTTTAACCAATTCCTCCATTTTGTTTGCTAATTCCACCATTTCTTTTCTACTTCCACCATTTTCTTGCCAATCCCACCATTTTCTTTGCCAATTCCTCCATTTTCTCTGCCAATTCCGCCATTTCTTTCCTAATTCCTCCATTTTCTTTGCCTCAATTTCTTTGCCTAATTCCGCAATTTTTTATCCCATTTCTGCCATTTTCTTTCCCATTTCTGCCATTTTCTTGCCAGTTCCACCATTTTCTTTACCAGTTCCACCATTTTCTTTGCCAATTCTGCCATTTTTTTACCAATTTCTCCATTTTCTTTACCAATTCCTCCATTTTCTTTGCCAATTCCACCATTTTTTCCCTAATTCCACCATTTTCTTTGCCAATCCCGCCATTTTCTTGCCAATCCCGCCATTTCCTTGCCAATTCCTCCATTTTCTTTGCCAATCCCGCCATTTTCTTCGCTAACTCCGCCATCTTTCCCTCCCAGATTCCCGTTTTTCCCGACGATGGAAAACCTCCTGCTGCCTCTCCTCCTCCTCCTCCTCTTCTTCTTCTTCACCACGAGCACCACGAACGCCCCGCCCTGCCCCAAGCGCTGCTCGTGCCAGAACCTCTCGCCGTCCTTCACCATCCTCTGCACCAAAACCGGGCTGCTCTTCGTGCCGGCCGGCATCGACCGGCGCACGGCCGAGCTGCGCCTCATGGACAACTTCATCACCGTGCTGCGCAAACGCGACTTCGCCAACATGACCCAGCTGATCCACTTGACCCTGTCGCGCAACACCATCAGCCAAATCATGCCTTACGCCTTCTCCGACCTCAAGGGCCTCCACGCCCTCCACCTGGACAGCAACCGCCTGACGGCCATCAACGAGGAGCACTTCAAAGGGTTAATTAATCTGCGCCACTTAATCCTGAGCAACAACCAGCTCAGCTTCATCTCGCCCAAATCCTTGGATGATTTCTTGGAGACCATCGAGGATTTGGATTTGTCCTACAATAATTTGGTGGACGTTCCTTGGGGGACGGTGGCCAAGCTCTCCAACGTCAACACGGTGAGTTTGGATCACAACCTCATCGAGTTCGTGCCCGAGGGGATTTTTTCCAACCTGCACAAGTTGGCCAGGTTGGACATGACCTCCAACAAACTCAAGAAGATCCCGCCGGATCCGTTGTTCTCCCGCATCCCCGTCTACGCCAAATCCAAAGGTTCTCCCTTGACCTCGCTGGTGTTGAGTTTCGGCGGAAACCCCCTGCACTGCAACTGCGAGTTGGTTTGGCTGCGGCGCTTGACGCGCGAGGACGATTTGGAAACCTGCGCGTCGCCGCCGGAGCTGATGGGGAAATATTTCTGGAGCATCCGCGAGGAGGAATTTGTGTGCGAGCCCCCCATGATCACCCACCGGACGCCCAAGCTGGTGACGGCCGTGGGGCAGAGCGCGTCCCTCAAGTGCAAAGCCGTGGGCGACCCCGACCCGTACGTGCGGTGGATCGCGCCCGACGGCAAATTGGTGGCCAACACCTCGCGGACGGTTTCGTACGAAAACGGCACCTTGGACATCCTGGAGGCGGCGTTGGGCGATCAAGGGACGTTCACCTGCATCGCCTCCAACGCCGCCGGCGAGTCGACGGCGCCGGTCGAGTTCCGGGTGGTGCCGGACGCCAACGGCACCGAGTGCGAGGAGGAGGACGGCAAGAAAGCGGCGACGGCGCGGCCGGAGCCGTCGGATATCCTGATCTCGGCCAAGTCGAGCTTTTCCAACGATTCCAAGCTGGAAAAGGGGGACAGAGGGGGGGTGGTGGTGGCCGAGGTGACGGCGACGTCGGCGCTGGTGCGGTGGCCGCCGCAGGAGGAGCTGGAAGGGCTGAGGATGTACCAGATCCAGTACAACAGCTCGGCCGATGAGATCCTGGTCTATCGGTGATTGCACGGGGAAAATTTGGGGTGGGGAGGTGGGGAGGAAATTTGGGGGAAAAACGGGTGGGGGGATGGGGGGAAATGTGGGGAAATGGGTGGGAAAATTTGGGAAAAAACAGGTGGGAAATGTGGGAAAGTAGGTGGGAAAATGTGGGAAAAACAGGTGGAAAATGAGGGAAAATGGGTGGGAAATTTTGGGGAAAAACAGGTGGAAAAAATGTGGGAAAATGGGTGGGAAAATGTGGAAAAAACAGGTGGAAAAACAAATGGAAAATGTGGGAAGAAACAGGTGGAAAAAATGTGGGAAAAGAGAGGGGGAACGTGGAAAAAAAAAGGTGGAAGAACAGGTGGAAAATGTGGGAAAATGGGTGGGAAAATTTGGGAAAAAACAGGTGGGAAATGTAGGGAAATGGGTGGGAAAATTTGGGAAAAAAGAGGTGGAAAAAATGTGGAAAAGAGAGGGGGAACATGGAAAAAAACAGGTGGGAAAATGTGGAAAAATGAGTGGGAAATGTAGGGAAATGGGTGGGAAAATGTGGAAAAAACAAGTGGAAAAACAGGTGGAAAAAGTGGAACAGGTGAAAAAAATTTGGAAAACCAGGTGGGAAATGTGGGAAAAAAATGTGGAAAAATGTGGAAAAGAGGAATAGGAAATGTGGAAAAACAGGTGGAAAAATGTGGAAAAAAGAGATGGAAAAAACAGATGGAAAAATGTGGGAAAAGGGGTTTGGAAAAGAATTGGAAAAGGGTCTAGAAAAGAAGGAAATGGGTCTGAAAAACAGGGAAAAGAGTCTAAAAGGATGGAAAACTGGGTGGAAAAACAGGAAAAGGAGCTGAAGAAGGGTCTGAAAAATAGGGGGGAAAAGGCCAAAGGAGGAGGAAAAAACGTGGAGAAAATGCAGAAAAAAATGGGAAAAAATCAGAAAAAAAAATGGGAAAAAATCCCCCCAAAAATTGGGAAAAAAAGCTGGAAAAAGTGGGAAAAAAGCCGGAAAAATTGGGAAAAAAATGGGAAAAAATGGGAAAAAACTGGGAAAAATTGGGAAAAATTGGGGAAAAAGTGGAAAAAATTGGGAAAAAAATGGGAAAAAAATCCCCCCAAAAATTGGAAAAATGCTGGAAAAAGTTGGGGAAAAAGCCGGAAAAATTGGGAAAAAAGTGGAAAAAATTGGGGAAAAAAGTGGGAAAAATTGCAGAAAAAATTGGAAAAAAATCGGAAAAAATGGGAAAAATCCCCCAAAAAGTGGGAAAAATGCCAGAAAAAGTGGGAAAAATTGGGGAAGAAGTGTGAATCCATGGCAAGCGCAGTTCCCGTTGGCGTTGCAGGATGATCCCGGCCCCCAGCGCCTCCTTCTCGCTGTCGGACCTGGCGCCGGGCCGCGAGTACGAGCTGTGCGTCCTGGCCGTGTTCGCGGACGCGCGCAGCTCCCTGCCGGCCACGCGGCCCCTGGGCTGCTCCCGCTTCTCCACGCGGCCGCAGCTCCGGCCCTGCCGCTCGCTGCAGGCCCAGTTCCTGGGCGGGACCATGATCATCGTCATCGGCGGCATCATCGTGGCCTCGGTGCTCGTGTTCATCTTCATCCTCCTGATGAAGTACAAGATCCACAACAACCACCCCAAGGCCAAGGGGAAATCCAACGTTTGCTCCCAGACCAACGGATCCCAGAGCGGATCCATGGGGAGATCCAGCTCCAAGCTGGGGGAGAGTTGGCAGCACCTGGAAAATTCCGGAGGGGGCGGGAAAGGGAGGGGAGGGGGGGAGTGGGAGGGGGAGAAAGGGGAAGGGGCCGAGGTGGGGTCGTGATGGGAGAGCTGGGGAGGGGTTGGGAGGGGCTGGGATGGATCCAGGATCTCTGGGATTGATCTGGAGTGGATCCAGAATGGATCCAGGATCTCTGGGATTGATCTGGAGTGGATCCAGAACAGATGCGGGATCTCTGGGATTGATCTGGAATGGATCCAGAATGGATCCAGGATCTCTGGGATGGCTTCAGGAGTTCTGGGATTGATCTGGAGTGGATCCAGAATGGATCCAGGATCTCTGGGATTGATCCGGAATGGATCCAGAATTGATCTGGGATCTCTGGGATGGCTCCAAGTGTTCTGGGATTGATCTGGGGTGGATCCAGAATTGATCCAGGAGTTCCAGAATGGCTTCAGGAGTTCTGGGATTGATCCAGAATTGATCAAAGAGTTCTGGACTTGATCCAAGAGTTCTGGAATTGATCTGGGAGATCCAGAAAGGCTCCAGGAGTTCTAGGATTGATCCAGAATTGATGCAGGATCTCTGGGATAGCTCCAAGTGTTCTGGAATTGATCCAGAAGGTCCAGAATGGCCGGGGTTGAGTTGAGAGGGTTGGGATATTTCAAGGAGTTCTGGGATCGATCCAGGAGAACCAGAATTGATCCAGGAGCTCCAGAATTGCTCCAAGAGTTCTGGACTTGATCCAGGAGGTCCAGAATGGTTCCAGGATCTCTGGGATGGCTCCAAGAGTTCTGGAGTTGATCTGAAATTGATCCAAAATTGATCTGGAATTGATCCAGGATTTCCAGAATGGCCGGGGTTGAGTTGGGGGGGTTGGGATGGCTCCAGGAGAACCAGAATTGGACCAGGAGGTCCAGAATGGCTCCAGGAGCTCTGGGGTGGCTCCAGGAGTTCTGGGATTGATCTGGGAGATCCAGAATTGATCCAGGATTTCTGAGATGGCTCCAGGAGTTCTGGGGTTGATCCAGGAGCTGCAGAATTAACCCAGGATCTCCAAAATCACTGCAAGAGTTCCAGAATTGATCCAGGAGTTCCAAAATTGATTTAGGAGATCCAGAATTTATTTAGGAGACCCAGAATTGATCCAGGAGATCCAGGATGGCTCCAGGAATTCTGGAATTGATCCAGAATGGATCCAGGATCTCCAGAATGGCCGGGGTGGGGTTGGGAGGGTTGGGATGGCTCCAGGAGTTCTGGGATTGATCTGGGAGATCCAGAATCGATCCAGGATCTCTGGGATGGCTCCAGGGGTTCCACAATTTATCCAGGAGCTCCAGAATTGATCCGGGGAGCTCCAGGGTCGCTCCAAGAGTTCCAGAACGGCTCCAAGGACACCTCTGCAATCGCTGGGATTGATCCGGGAGATCCAGAACGGCTCCAGGAGTTCCAGACTCGTCCTGCCCCTGGAGCTGCTCCAGAACCTTCCAACCACCCCAGAACCTCTGGAACTTCCCCAAAACCACTCCAAGGGCCTCTCTGGAGTCATCCAGAACCTCTGGAACTTCTTGAGAGCCTTCAGAACCACTCCAAGGACTTGTCTGGATCCATTCCAACCCTTCCAGAACCATCCAGAACCTCTGGAACCTCTCCAGAACCTCCAGAACTTCTGGAAACTTCTCCAGAACCTCAAAAAATCGCCAGAATTTCTCCAGAACCTCCCGAGTTTCTGGAATTTCTCTGGAAGCGCTGCCAGGACCCCTCTGGATCCATCCCAAGAGTCGCAGAACTTCTGGAACTTCTTAAAAACCTCTGGGACTGCTCCAGAACCGCTCCAAGGACTTCTCTGGATCCATTCCAACCCTTCCAGAACCATCCAGAACTTTTGACATTTCTCCGGAAGTGCTGCCCAGACCCCTCTGGAATCATCCAGAACCTCCAGAACTTCTCCAGAACCTCCAGAATTTCACCAGAATTTTCAGAACTTCTGGGATTTGTCCGGAACCGCACCAGGACCTGTCTGGATCCATCCCAAAACCGCCAGAATTTCTCCAGAACTTTCAGAACCTCCAGCATTTCTTCAGATTTTTCAGAAACTTCTGGAACTTTCCCAGAACTGGAATTTCTCCAGAACCACTCCCAGGACCTGTCTGGAATCATCCAGAACCTCCAGAATTTCTCCAGAACCTCCAGAACTTCTGGAACCTTCTCCAGAACCTTCAGAACCACTCCAAGGATGTCTCTGGATCCATTCCAACCCTTCAAGAACCATCCAGAGTCTCTGGAATTTTTCCAGAACCATCCAGAATCCCTCCCAGGACACCTCTGGAATCATCCAGAACCCTCCACAACCTCTGGAATTTCTCCAGATCCTCTGGAATTTCTCTGGAAGTGCTGCCAGGACCCCTCTGGATCAATCCAGAACCTCCAGAATTTCTCCAGAATTTGTGGAATTTCTCCAGAACCACACCCAGGACCCCTCTGGATCAATCCAGAATTTCTCCAGAATTTCTTCAGAACCTCTGGGATTATCTGGAACCGCTCTCAGAACTCCTCCAGAACCCCCAGAACTTCTCCACAACCTCTGGGATTTCTCCAGAACCTCTGGAATTTCTCCAGAACATCTGGAAATTCTCCAGAACATCTGGAAATTCTCCGGAACGGCTCCCAGGATCCCTCTGGAATCATCCAGAACCTCCAGAATGTCTCCAAAACTTCTCCAGAACCTCTGGGATTTCTCCAGAACCTCTGGGATTTCTCTGGAAATGCTGCCAGGACCCCTCTGGATCCATCCAGAACCTCCAGAATTTCTCCAGAACCACACCCAGGACCCCTCTGGAATCATCCAGAATTTCTCCAGAACCTCCAGAATTTCTCCAGAATTTCTGGAATTTCTCCAGGACCCCTCTGGAATCATCCAGAATTTCTCCAGAACCTCTGGGATTTCTCCGGAGCCGCTGCCAGGACCCGTCTGGATCCCTCCCAAAGCTTCCAGAACCTTCCAGGACCCTGCAGGAGCTCGGGCCCAGCCCCAGGACTCTCCGGGGCATTTTAAGCTTCACTCTCGTCTCTATTTTTAAGCTCAGATGGTTTCAGAGATATTTTTTTAAACTCTTTGTCCACGGACGCCCTTTGGGAATTTTTTTTTTTTTTTTTTTTTTTAAATGGGAATTTTGGATCCTCCTCCCGAGCCTGAGAATCCCAAAAAGGGATTTTGTATTTTTGTAATTTTTTTCTTTCTTTTTTTTTTTTTTCTCCAGCATTTTTAGGGAGAATTTTATGGAATATTTTTGGATATTTTAAAAAAAATTATTTTATTTAATTTATTTAATTTATTTAATTTATTTAATTTATTTATTTAGGGATAACTTAGAGGGATGTTTTTTGGGGAGATTTTACAAAAAATTTTTGGATTTTTATTTTATTTTATTTTTTTAAAGATTTATTTCTTTATTTAGGGTGAACTTTGGGGGATTTTTTTATTTTTAAAACGATTTTTAAATTTTATTTTATTTTATTTTATTTTTAAAGATTGATTTCCTTATTTAGGGGGAACTTTGAGGGATTTAAAATATTTTTTTATTATTTTTTTATTTTATTTTATTTTTTACAGATTTATTTCCTTATTTAGGAGGAACTTTGGGGTATTTTTTTGGACTTTTTATATTTTATTTTATTTTATTTTATTTTTAAAGATTTATTTATTTAAGGGGAATCTGGGGGATTTTATTGGAATATTTTTTAAAATGCTTTCAAGATTCTCATTTACTAATTTATTTATTTATTGGGGAATTTTAGAGGATTTTCCTTATTTTTATTTTTATAACATTCTTATTTATTTATTTATTTATTTAGGGGAGATTTTGGTGGGGAAATTTTTTTGAATTTTTTTTTATTTTTAAAAGATTCTCATTTATTTATTTATTTATAAATTTATTTATTCACGTCTTTATTTCTTTATGGGGATTTTGGGGAGTTTTTTTTTAACTTTTAAAAGATTCTTATTTATTTATTTATTTATTTATTTCGTGGGGAGGTTTTTTAGGAGATTTTTTTGGGAATTTTTTGAGGGGAAATTTTTGGGGGAGTTTTTGGGGGAGGTTTTTTTGGTTTTCTGGGGTTTTTTTTTTTGAGTTTTTGGGGGATTTTTTTGTTGTTGTTTTTCCAGGCGTTGGATCCAAAACTTTTTTTTTTGGTAAAAAAAAAAGACAAAATAACAAAAAAAAAAAAATCCCGGGATTTTTTTTGTTTGTTTGTTTTGTTTCTGAATCCAGCTGGGAATCCCCTCAGGATCCTGGGATTCCCTAAAAAAAACAACAAAAAACCAACAAAAAACAGGAAAAAAAAGCTGGAATTCTTCATCTCTCCGAGGATTTGTTATAAAAATTCTTAATTTCGCAATTCTGAGTGGATTTTTTGGGGGAGTTTGGGGGTTTGGGGTGGGGAAATCCAAGAGATCCCAAAAAAACCAAAAATAAAAAAGGAAATGGGGAAAAAAATGGGGAAAATTTGGATAAATGAGGAATAAATGGGGAAGTTTGGGAACAAATAGGGGGAATTTGGGGAAATGGGAAAAATGCAGGAAAAGTTGAGAAAAAATGGAGGAAATTGGGGAAAAATGGGGGAAATTTGGAAAATTGAGGGGAAAAGTGGGGGAAGAGTGGCACCAGGGACCCCAAAGGTGACACTGGGGACCCCAAGGGTGGCACTGGTGACATCCAGGGTGGCACCAGGGACCCCAAAGATGGCACCAGGGCCAGATAAAGTGACAGAGGGACCCCAAAGATGACACAGGGACTCCAATTGTGACACAGGGACCCCAAATGTGACACTGGGGACCCCAAAGATGGCACCAGGGACCCCAAATGTGACACTGGGGACCCCAAAGGTGGCACTGGGGCTATCCAGGGTGGCACCAGGGACCCCAAAGGTGACACTGAGGAGCCCCTGGGGACCCTCAAGGTGGCTCAGGGACCCAAAAAGTGACACTGGGGACCCCAAAGGTGACAGAAGGACCCCAGACGTGGCACCAGGATCAGGTAAAGAGGCAGAGGGACCCCAAGGGTGGCACCAGGGACCTCAAGGGTGTCACAGGGACCCCAAAAGTGACACTGGGGACCCCAAAGTTGGCAGTGGGACCCTAGAGGTGGCACCAGGGACCCCCAAAGGTGGCACTGGGAAACCCCTGGGGGCCCTCAAGGTGGCACAGGGACCCAAAAAGTGACACTGGGGACCCTAAAGGTGACAGAAGGATCCCACAGGTGACAGAGGGACCCCAAAGGTGACACAAATGACAGAAGTGTCATCGAGTGGTTTTATTGTCCATGTCCTGTGCCAGCCTCCTGACCCCAGGGTTGGGGTACTGGGGACCCTCAGAGGGACCCCAGGGGTGACACAGGGACCCTAAAAGTGACACCAGGGACCCAAAGGGTGGCACAGGGACCCTAAAGGTGACATTGGGCACCCCAAAGGTGACACTAGGGACCCCAAAGGTGACATTGGGCACCCCCAGTGTGGCACCAGGGACCCTAAAGGTGACACCAGGGACCCCAAGGGTGGCACAGGGTCCCCAAATGTGACACTGGCGACCCCAAAATTGACACCAGGGACCCCAAGGGTGACACTGGGGACAACCAGAGATGTCACCGAGTGGTTTTATTGTCCATGTCCTGCGCCAGCCTCCTGACCTGGGGGTTGGGGTACTCGGGGTTCTCGATGACGCCGGGCCCGAATTTGAACTCCAGGAAGGCGCGGGGTCGTTGGGGGCTTGGCCACGGCCCCGGCGAAGGGCAGCGAGCCCAGGGGCAGCAGGAAGCGCTCGGGGAACTCCACGTCCTGCCGGTGGCCCAGCCACGAGTCCTTGGTCATGAGCCCGGCCCGGCTGTAGAACGGCCACAGGTCCACGTGCAGCCGGTTGGAGCGGCTGAAATGCACCCGGAAAAAAATCCCCTCGGCCGCCTTCTCCCAAAAAAACCCCTGCGGGTCCTCCACGGGCGGCCCGTGGCCAGCACGGCCGCCAGCCAGCGGCACTTGGGGACGTCCTCGCCGGGTACAGCCCCACGTCCACGTCGTAGTCCCAGGGGATGATGTCGCGAGGCGGGCGGCGCCCAGCAGGAGCCGCCTCCAGCCAGTGGCGCACCCCCGCGCGCTCCAGCTGCGCCAGCACGTGGCGGGCGGTGGCTCGCAGCGCCCGCAGGCAGCAGGGCGGGTCCAGCGCCCGCCAGCAGGTACTCGGGGTCTGCGCCAGGATGGAGCCGAAGCAGCGCGGGCTGTCCTTGGTGCAGCCGTGCCAGCGCTCCGAGCCGTCCGGGAGCAGCTCCAGCTTCACCCCGAGCTGCTCCAGCAGCGCCCGGTGCTGCTGCGCCAGCAGGGTCTGAGCTTTCCACTGGCTGTGAGGGGACAGGGGCGGCGCGGGACAGAGGGAACGAGTCCGGCAGCAGCAGGAGGCGCCAGCCCGGACGGCGGCCTGCAGGGACAGCGAGGTGACAACGGGCCGGGACAGAGGGAAGGGCAGCGAGAAGAGATCGTGGGTGCGCAGCAGCAGCACGGCCGGGGCTCCGTCCAGCGCCCCGCACTGCTCGCTGTGGTCACTCTGGTCACTCTGCTGGTCACTCTGCCGGTCACTCTGGTCACTCTGGCCGTACCGAGCCGTCCACGCTTTGACATCCACCTGTTATAAATGTATGACACGGTGTTGGCTCTTTGCAAGTAGTGGGATAAATGTTATATGTATAATGTTAAAATAGCATTTCTATATAGATATAATCTTTGTTAATAATGAAAGTTTTATATCTTTTTTTATATCTTTTTTTTAGAGATAATCTGCTTAAACCACTTGTTTAGTCAGGATAACCCGTGAACAGGTGAGGGGACCCTGCAGCTGACATGACAATTATCAACACTCACCTGCTGGGACCACCACCCAAATAAAATAAAATAAAATAAAAACAACAAAAAAAAACCAAAACCACAAGCCAAGAAACACACATGCTCTAAAAAGGCAAACCCAAGGAGTGGCCATGCTAAACAGTTCCCAAAAATAATTAATATGCATGAAAATCTATGACTGTGTAACAAATAAATAGATTGTAAAACATATTTAAAGGTGTTATAAATGTATTACATGTTGTTGGCTCTTTACAAGTATCCTATTTCTAAAAAAAAGATATGTAACTTCTACTATTAACCAAGACTATATCCATATAGAAATGTTATTTTAACATTATACATACACCATTTATCCCCAATACTTGCAAAGAGCCAACAACGTGTCATATGTTTATAATTATTATAATATATATATGTATTATTATTTTTAATAATATTATTATTATAATTAATATTATATAATTAATTATATATAAAAATATATAATAATCATATAACATATAATATATATTAAAATATAATATATAATATATTATAATATATAATTATATACTATAATATATAATATATTATAATATATATAATTATATATTAAATATACATTAATTATATAATTAATATTATTAATATTATAGTAACATAATTAATAAAATTATTATTTTAATAATAATAATATATTATTTTTAATAACATAAATTTTCACGCACCTCTAAGGTCAAGCAGCGCGACGCCGCTGCCGCACCGCCGCCACCAGCTTGGTGCCCCGGGCGCGCAGCCTCCAGCGCGTCCCGCATGCGGGAGCAGCCCCGGCACGGCCCGGGCCCGGTCCGGTACCAGCGCCACGTGGCGGGTGAGCACGGCCAGCTCCGGCCGGGGCGGCGCTGCGGCTGCGGCCGCAGCGACAGCACCGTGACACCGGCGGGCAGCGGCACCGGCGGGTACGGCCACAGCTCGGCCACCACCAGCACGGTGACACCGGGCAGCGACGAGAAGGAGCGGGCGGTGGCGGCCACGTCGTGCTCGGGGCCGTCGAAGTCGCGGAGGATGACGGTGACACCGGGGACGGCGGCGGCGCGGGGGTGGCACTGCGGGGACGCGCCCGGGGCCAGGCGCGAGCAGAGCAGCAGCAGCAGGTTGAGGGCGATGGCGGCGGCCAGGGCGGCCTGGCAGGGCGTGATCCGCATGGTCTCGGTTCGTTAATTAATTAATTAACTCCCTAATTAATTGGGGTTGTTCATGGGTTGGGTGCGGCGATGCCTGGCGGTGGCCACGCGGTGGCGCTGTGGAGGTGGGAGTGTTAATGAGGGGAGTGTTAATGAGGGGTTAATAATTAAACCTGCCTCGCAGGACTGCAGACCCCAAAATACCATAGAGATCCTAAAAATCCCCTCTATACCCCAAAAATCCCCTAAAAGCACCCCCAAAAATACCTCAAAATCCCCTAAAAACACCCCCAAAAATCCCTTAAAATCCCCTGGAAACACCGCAAAAAATCCTTTAAAATCCCCTGAAAACACCCCAAAAATCCCTTAAAAACACCAAAAAAAACCCCTCAAAATCCCCTAAAAACACCGCAAAAAATCCTTTTAAATCCCTAAAAACACCCCAAAAATCCCCTAAAAACACCCCAAAAATCCCTCAAAATCCTCTAAAAATACCCCAAATTCCCCTAAAAACACCTTAAAAATTCCTCAAAATCCCCTAAAAACACCCAAAAAATCCCTCAAAATCCTCTAATAATACCCCCAAAATCCCCTAAAAAATCCCCCAAAAACACCCTGAAAAACCCCAAACCCCCCAAAAATTCCCTCTAACCCTCCAAAGAGCCTCCAAAAAAACCCCAATATTCCCACAAAAAATTCCCTCTGACCTCCCAAAAGTCCCCGAAAAATCCCAAAAGCCCCCAAAATCTCCTCTAACTTTCCAAAGGGCCTTCAAAACAACCGAAAACCCCCCAAAATCCCCCCAAACTTCCAAAGACCCCCCCCAAAACACCCCAAAAATTCCCTCTAACCCCCAAGGAGCCTCCAGAAACTCCAAAACCCCTAAAATCCCCTCTAACCCTCCAAAGAGCCCCCAAAAAACCCCAAAAACCCCCCAAATTTCCCTCCAACCCTCCCTTCCCCTCCAGTTGCCACGGCAACAGCGCTTCCCTTGATCCCGCCCCTTAATGCGTCACTTCCGCTTTGCACCCATCCTTTCCTCCCGAGGCCCCGCCCCCTTTCCCGCCCCACTTCCGGCTCCGTTTGTGGCAGGAAGCGGCGCCGCGCGTGGCTCCCTTTGTGGCAGCCGCCATGGCGGCCGAGCGGGCGCCGCCGGCCGGGCCCAAGCTCCGCCCGCTCCCCCGCTCCCGGCGCGGCCGCCGCCGCCGCCGAGCCCCCGGCACGAACCGGGCTGAGCCTGCCGGGCATCCTGCACTTCATCCAGCACGAGTGGGCGCGGTTCGAGGCGGAGAAAGGGCGCTGGGAGGCGGAGAGGGCCGAGCTGCAGGTGATAATGGCGGCCCGGGCTGCCCTCATGAGGGGAGGGGGCGCGGGGGGCGCGCTGAGGGGACACCGGGGGACAGCGGGGGTGGGGAGGGCGCTGCTGGCGCCATCTTGGGAGGAAATGGCGGCCGGGGCGGCGGGAGAGGGGTGGGGACACCGGGGAGGGGGCGGGGGAGGCACCGGGAGACGGCGGGAGCGGGGGTGGGGCACGGCAGTGGGGTGGGGATACTGGGAGGGGCACTGGGGATACTGGGAATACTGGGATGGGCACTGGGAGTGGCACTGGGACACTGGGATGGGCGCTGGGGATACTGGAAGTGGCATTGGGGACACTGGGATGGGCACTGGAGATACTGGGGATACTGGGGATACTGGGATGGGCACTGGGGATACTGGGATGGGCACTGGGGACACTAGGATGGGCACTGGGACACTGGGATGGGCACTGGTTACACTGGGATGGGCACTGGGAGTGGCACTGGGACACTGGGATGGGCACTGGGGATACTGGGAGTGACACTGGGGTGGACACTGGGGATAGTGGGGATACTGGGAGTGGCATTGGGAATACTGGGATGGGCACTGGGAATACTGGGATGGGCCAGGACAGGAGAATCTGGGGGTGTCCCTGTGTGTCCCTGTCACCCCTTGGGTGTCCCCTGATGTCCCCTGAGTGTCCCCAATGTCCCCTGATGTCCCCAATGTCCCCTGCTGTCCCCAGGCACAGGTGGCGTTCCTGCAGGGGGAGAGGAAGGGGCAGGAGAATCTCAAGGGCCCTGAGTGTCCCCAATGTCCCCAATGTCCCCAAGTGTCCCCAATGTCCCCTGAGTGTCCCCAATGTCCCCTGCTGTCCCCAAGTGTCCCCAATGTCCCCTGCTGTCCCCAGGCACAGGTGGCGTTCCTGCAGGGGGAGAGGAAGGGGCAGGAGAATCTCAAGCTGGACCTGGTGAGGAGGATCCGGATGTTGGAGTTCGCCCTCAAGCAGGAGAGGTGAGGGGAAAAAAAAATCCTAAAAAATGCTTAAAATGCCCCAAAAATCCCCCAAAATAATATATCCAAGATTGGGTTAAAATCACTGAAAAAACGCTCCTAAAATCTTGAAAAAATTGCCCAAAATCTCCCCAAAATCGCCTTGAGAAAGATTTGGGGAAGCTCAAAAAACGTCAAAAAACAACCCAAAAAAACTCAAAAACCACCCCAAAAAAACCTCAGAAATCATCCCAAAAATCCTCAAAAACCACCCTAAAAATAATCAAAGACCATCCCAAAAAAACCTCAAAAACCACCCCGAAAAACCTCAAAAATCATCCTAAAAAACCCTCAAAACTCACCCCAAAAAACTCAAAAATCCCCTAAAAAAACTGAAAAATCACCCCAAAAAACCTCAAAAACCAGCCAAAAAAAACCCTCAAAAACACCCCAAAAAACCTCAAAAATTACACCAAATAAATTCAAAAACCGCCCAAAAAACCCTCAAAAACCACACCAAAAAAAACCCAAAAACGACCTCAAAAAAACTCAAAAATCACACAAAAAAAAAAATCAAAAAGCACCCAAAAAACCCTCAAAAATCATTCCAAAAAACTCAAAAAACACCCCAAAAATCAGCCCAAATACCCTCAGAAAAGCAGCTCAAAAATTGCCCAAAAAGCCCTAACAATTTCCCCAAAAAATCAAAAATCACTTCAAAAAATCTTCCTAAAAAAACCCCAAAATTCTAAAAACTTAACCCTAAAAATCATCCCAAAACCTTCAAAATCACCACAAAAAAAACCCCAAAAACCCAAAATCGCCCCCAAAATCCCCAAAACCACTCTCCAAAAAAACCCCAAAAATCCCTAAAACCCCAAGACCCCAAATCCCAAAAGAACCACCACAAAAATCCCCTCAAAATCCCCCCAAAAAATCCCAAATTCACCCAAAAAAACCCCCAAAAATCCCTAAAACCCCAAGACCCCAAATCCCAAAAGAACCACCACAAAAATCAACTTGAAAACCTCAAACCCCATCCCAAAAATCTCCCCAAAATCACCCCAAAAACCCAAAATCACCTTGTAAAAACCCCAAAAATCCCCTCAAAATGCCCAAATCACCCCCCAAAAAAACCCCAAAATCACCCCAAAAATCACCTTGTAAAAAACTCCAAAAAATCCCCTCAAAATGCCCAAATCACCCCAAAAAAAACCCCAAAATCACCCCAAAATTCACCTTCTAAAAAACCCCAAAAATCCCCTCAAAATGCCCAAATCACCCCAAAAAAACCCCAAAATCACCCCAAAAATCACCTTGTAAAAAACTCCAAAAAATCCCCTCAAAATGCCCAAATCACCCCAAAAAAACCTCAAAATCACCCCAAAAATCACCAAAAAAAATCCCTTAAACCCCCAAAACCCCAAATACTCCCCCCCTCCCAAAAAAAAAAAACCCCAAAACCCCCAAATCTCCCCAATTTTGGGGTGCCAGGTCCAAGTACCACAAGCTGAAATTCGGGACGGAGGCGCCGGGGGAGAAACGCCCGGAGGAGCCGGGTGAGAACCCAAAATTTTGGGAATTTTTGGGAATTTTTTGGGGTTTTTTTTTTGGGGGGGTTTTGGGATTTTTGGGAATTTTTTGAGGGGGTTTTTTTGGGATTTTGGGGATTTTTTTGGGGGTTTTTTTGGGTTTTTGGGTGGTTTTTCAGGTGTTTTTGGGGCGGGTTTTAGGTGGTTTTTGTGTTTTTCTGTTTATTTTTTGGGTTGTTTTTAGTTCATTTTTTGGGGTGTTTTTGGTTTATTTTTGGGTGTTTTTGATTTATTTTTGGGATTTTTTGGTTTATTTTTTGAGTGTTTTTGGTTTGTTTTTGGGTTGGTTTTGGTTGATTTTTGGGACGTTTCTGGGGCATGTCTGGGATGTTTTTGGTTGATTTTTGGGTGGTTTTGGTTGATTTTTTGGGTGTTTTTGGTTTATTTTTTGGTTGGTTTTGGTTTATTTTTTGGTTGATTTTTGGGATATTTTTGGGATGTTTTTGGGATATTTTTGGGATGTTTTTGGGTTATTTTTTGGGATATTTTTAGGATTTTTTGGGATATTTTTGGGTTTATTTTTGTGATATTTTTGTGATATTTTTGGGATGTTTTTGGGATATTTTTAGGATATTTTTGGATGTTTTTGGGTTTATTTTCGGGATGTTTTTGGGATATTTTTGAGATATTTCTGGGATATTTTTGGGATGTTTCTGGGATGGTTTGGGGTTTGTTTTTGGGATGTTTCTGGGTTTATTTTTGGGATATTTTTGGGATATTTTCGGGATTTTTTGGGATATTTTTAGGATATTTTTGGGATGTTTTTGGGATGTTTCTGGGATGGTTTTGGGTTTATTTTTGTGATATTTTGGGGATGGTTTTGGGTTTGTTTTTGGGATATTTTTGGGATGTTTCTGGGTTTATTTATGGGATTTTTTGGGATGATTTTGGGATATTTCTGGGATATTTTTGGGATGTTTCTGGGATGATTTTGGGATGTTTTTGGGATATTTTTGGAATGTTTTTGGGATATTTTTAGGATATTTCTGGGATGTTTCTGGGATATTTTTGGGATGTTTTTGGGATGTTTTTGGGGTTTCTGAGTCCCCTTTTCTCCCCCCAGTGTCCAACGGCCCCGTGGAGCTCGAGGGTGCCTGGAAGGAGGGGAGGCACCTCCTGCGCCAGTGAGTCCAAATTTGGGGAATTTTAGGAAAATTTGGGGGAATTTTGGGATTTTTTGGGATTGGGGAGGGTTTGGCCTGGAGGCTTTGGGTGATTTTGGGGAATTTTTCTTGGATTTTTTGAAGTTTTTTGGCATTTTTGGGGTGATTTTTAGAGGAATTTTTGGATTTTTTTAGGGAGGTTTAAGAGATTTTTAATTTTTTTTTTTTCATTTATTGAGGATTTTTTCATAATTCTTGAGGTGTTTTGTGGATTTTTGGGGTTTATTCAGGATTTTTGGGGTTTTTTTGAGTGGCTTTAGGGGTGTCTTGAGGATTTTGGGGTAATTTTGGAGATTTTTGACCAATTTGGGGGCAATTTCTTCGAGATCTTTTGGGGATTTTCATAGAAATTTTACAGGATTTTTTGGGAGGATTTTGAGTTTTTTGGGTCAATCTTTGTGGAGTTTTTTTGAGATTTTTGCTGCAGATTTTTGTGACATTTTGGGGTTTTTTGGGCCATTTTTGCAGGATTTTTTTTGGTATTTTTACAGGATATTTTTGAAGCATTTTGAGTTTTTTGGCACAACCTTTGTGGAGATTTTTTGCAATTTTGGGACATTTTTGAGGCGGATTTTTGCTGCATTTTGGGGTTTTTTTGGGCCATTTCTGCAGGATTTTTTGGGAATTTCCACCTGGATTATTTTTTTGCACATCCCAACCCCCCCAAAATCTCATTTTTGCCCAATTTCTCCCCAAATTCAGGTACCTGGAGGAGGTTGGGTACAGTGACACCATCCTGGACATGAGGTCCCGGCGCCTTCGCTCCCTGCTGGGCCGGAGCCCCCCCGGAATTCCGGGAATTCCCTCGGGAATTTCGGGAATTTCGGGAATTCCAGGAGCCCCCCCCAGCCCGGGCAGCCCCCCCTCCCCTCCCCCACCCAGCGAGTCGCTGCTGCTGCGCAGAATCGAGGAGCAGATCCAGAGGTTTGGGGGGAATTTGGGAATTTTGGGGGAATTCTGGGGATTTTGGGGGGAATTCTGGGGATTTTTGGGGGGATTTTGGGAATTTTAGGGGGATTTTAGGGGGAGTTTTGGGGGGATTTTGGGAATTTTTGGGGAGTTTTGGGGGGATTTTGGGAATTTGGGGGGATTTTAGGGGGAGTTTTGGGAGGATTTTGGGAATTTTGGGGAATTTTAGGGGAATTTTAGGGGGGATTTTGGGAATTTTGGGGGGAGTTTGGGAGGGATTTTGGGGGAATTCTCGAAATTTTGGGGGGATTTTGGGCATTTGGGGAATTTTGGAAATTTTGGATGGATTTTGGGAATTCTGGGGGAATTCTGGGGATTTTGGGGGAATTTTGGGGGGAATTTTAGGGGGAGTTTTGGGGGGATTTTGGGAATTTGGGGGAATTTTAGGGGGGATTTTGGGGGGATTTTGGGAATTTTTGGGGGAGGGGAATTTTGTAAATTTTGAGGGGGGATTTTTTGGGATTTTGGGATTTTTGGGGTTTCTGGAATTTTGGGGGATTCCCTTTGGAATTTTGGGGATATCTCACAGAATTTTGAGATTTTCGATGTTTTTTCATCGTTTTTAATGGGATTTTTTTCGTTTTTTAAATTTTTTTTGTTTGCTTTTTTGGGAATTTTTTGGTTTTTCTCTCTCTTCATTCCCAAATTTTCTCCCCCCCACCCCAGGAATGCCGGGAAGGAGGCGGGGCCGGGGCTGAGCCCCTCCCCCCCCGAGGAGGACAGCGACGAGGAGGAGGAGCCCGAGGGCCCCTCCCCCACCCCGGAGCACCACAGGAGGGGCAAGGTCCCAAAATCCCCAAATTTTGGGGGGGGGGGGATTTTTGGCTTTTGGGATTGGATTTTTAGGGGATTTTTGGGGGGATTTCTAAGGGATTTTTAGGGGGGTTTTGGGAGGTTTTAATGATTTTTAGGGAATTTATGGGAGATTTTTAAGGGATTTTTAGGGGATTTTTGGGAGATTTTTGGGGGATTTTTTGGAGATTTTTAATTGATTTTTAGGGGTTTTTTGAGAGATTTTTAAGGGATTTTTAGGGGATTTTTGGGAGATTTTTAAGGGATTTTTGGGAGATTTTAAAGGGATTTTTGGGAGATTTTTGGGAGATTTTTAGGGGATTTTAGGGGATATTTAGGAGATTTTTTAGGGGATTTTTAGGAGATTTTTAAGGGATTTTTGGGAGATTTTTAGGAGATTTTGGGGGGATTTTTGGGCGATTTTTAAGGGATTTTGGGGGGATTTTTGGGAGATTCCCTTTTTGTCTTTTTTTTTTTTCATCTTTTTTTGTTCCTTTTTGTCTTTTTTTTGTCTTTTTGTTTTTGCCTTTTTTTTTGTTATTTGGGGTTTTTTTTGTCCCTTTTTGTCCCCCCTGACCTTTGTCCCTTTTGTCCCCAGGGTGTCCCCAAGGTCCCCGAGGAGGAGGAGGATGAAGATGAGGATGAGGAAGATTCCGAGGACGCCCTGGGCGAGTTCGACTTCCTGGGGACACCTGGGGACACCTTGGGGACAGCTGGGGACATCAGGGGTGAGGCTGGGGACACCTGGGGACACTTTGGGGACAGCTGGGGACATCAGGGGTGAGGCTGGGGACACCTGGAGACACCTTGGGGACACCTGGGGACAGCTGGGGACATCAGGGGTGAGACTGGGGACACCTGGGGACACCTTGGGGACACTTTGGGGACAGCTGGGGACACTCCCTGACCCCTCCCCCCGTTGTCACAGAGAGCCACCGGTGCCACCTGCGGGACGGGGACCTCGGGCCACCACGGCCACCGGGGCCACTGCGGCCACCTGAAGGTAAGGGCACAGCTGTGTCACCTGTGTGTCACCTCAGTGTCACCCCAGTGTCACCTGTGTCACACCTGTGTCAGCTCAGTGTCACCTGTGTGTCACCTCAGTGTCATCTGTGTCATCTGTGTCACACCTGTGTCATATGTGTGGCACCTGTGTCACCTCAATGTCACTTGTGTCACCTGGGAGGTCCCCAGTGCTACCCTGGTGTCACTGTCCCCAATATCCCCACTGTCCCAGTGTCCCCTCTGGTGTCCCCACTGTCCCCTCTGTTGTCCCAATGTCCTCAGTGTCCCCAGTATCTCCAGTGTCCCACTGTCCCCTCTGTTGTCCCAGTGTCCCCAATGTCCCCAGTGTCCCCAGTGTCCCCAGTGTCCCCTCTGGTGTCCCCAGTGTCCCCAGGTGTCCCTGCAGACGCGCTGGCCCTGGACGGGCTCGGGGACCTGGCAGAGCTGACGGTGACAAACGACAACGACGGCGGCGACGTGAGTGACACCCGAGCCCTGAGTGTCCCCAGAGTGTCCCCAAGTGCCACCATGGCCCCAGTGTCCCCATCCCAGTGTCCCCAGAGTGTCCCCAAGTGCCCCTCGGTGTCCCCAAGGTCCCGGCGTGTCCCCGAAGCGCAGCTGGAGCCTGACCTCAATGTCCCCAAGTGCCACCACTCCCTTGGTTCCCTCACATCCCAGTGTCCCTGACATGTCCCCAAGTGCCACCCCCGGTGTCCCCAGGGTCCCGGTGTGTCCCCGAAGCGCAGCTGGAGCCTGACCTCAATGTCCCCATGTCCCCAAGTGCCACCATTACCCACAGTGTCCCCAAATGCCACCATTCCCTGATTTCCCTGTGCCCATAAAGTGTCCCCAGGTGCCACCCCCATGTCCCCAAGTGCCACCCCCGGTGTCCCCAGGGCGGTGGCGTGTCCCCGAAGCGCAGCTGGAGCCTGACCTCAATGTCCCCATGTCCCCAAATGCCACCATTTCCTGATTTCCCTGTGCCCATAAAGTGTCCCCAAGTGTCCCCCGGTGTCCCCAGGGCGGTGGCGTGTCCCCGAAGCGCAGCTGGAGCCTGACCCAACTGTCCCCATGTCCCCAAATGCCACCAGTGCCACCATGCCCTGATTTCCCTGTGCCCATAAAGTGTCCCCAAGTGCCACCCCCGGTGTCCCCAGGGCGGTGGCGTGTCCCCGAAGCGCAGCTGGAGCCTGACCCAACTGTCCCCATGTCCCCAAATGCCACCAGTGCCACCATGCCCTGATTTCCCTGTGCCCATAAAGTGTCCCCAAGTGTCCCCCGGTGTCCCCAGGGCGGTGGCGTGTCCCCGAAGCGCAGCTGGAGCCCGCGCCTGACGCTGCGCAGTCACTACGACGCCGTGCGGGCGCTGGCCTTTGTCCCTTGTCACCCGGCGCTGGTCACCGCCTCCGAGGACGCCACCCTCAAGCTCTGGAACCTGCAGAAGCCGCTGGTCCCCAAGAAGTGGGTGACACGGGTGACACTCGGGTGACACTCGGGTGACACGGGGGCGGTGGCGCCCCGAGGGCGCCGGTGTCACCGGGTTTTGTCACCCTTGTCCCCTCAGGAGCGCGGCGCTGGACGTGGAGCCGGTGTACGCCTTCCGCGGGCACAGGTGGGACATCGGTGTCACCTCGGTGTCACCTCTGTGTCACCTCTGTGTCACCTCAGTATCACTTCAGTGTCACCTCAGTGTTTCCTCAATGTTTCCTCAATGTCACCTCTTTGTCACCTCAGTGTCACCTCAGCGTCACCTTTTGTCATCTTCGTGTCATGCCTTTGTCACCTCAGTGTCACCTCAGTGTCACCTCAAGTGTCACCTTGGAGTCATCTCAGTGCCACTTCAGCATCACCTCTTTGTCATCTTTGAGTCATGCCTTTGTCACCTCAGTGTCGCCTCAGTGTCACCTCAATGTCACCTCAGTGTCACCTAAATGTCGTCTCTTTGTCACCTCAGCATCACCTCAGTGTCCCCTCAATGTCCCCTCATTGTCCCCTCATTGTCACCTCATTGTCACCTCATTGTCACCTCAATGTTACCTCAATGTCGCCTCTTTGTCACCTCAGTGTCATCTCAATGTCACCTGGCTGCAGCTTTATTCTGGTTTTTTGTCACTTTGTCACCGTTGTCACCTCATGGTGGCTCTGCTGTGGTTTTCTGTCACCCCTGTGCTGGCAGCGCTGGCAGTGACACAGGTGACACACAGGTGACACAGGTGACACTGGCCCTGGGTGACGTTTGTCCCTGTCACGTGCAGGGGTGACACAGGTGACACAGGTGACACACACAGGTGACACACAGCTGACACAGGTGACACACACAGGTGACACAGGTGACACAGGTGACACACAGCTGACACAGGTGACACAGGTGACACTGGCCCTGGGTGACGTTTGTCCCTGTCACACACAGGGATGACACAGGTGACACAGGTGACACTGGCCCTGTGTGACGTTAGTCCCTGTCACCCCCAGAGGTGACACAGGTGACACAGGTGACAGTGGCCCTGTGTGACGTTTGTCCCTGTCACGCGCAGGGGTGACACAGCTGACACAGGTGACACACACAGGTGACACAGGTGACACTGGCCCTGTGTGACGTTTGTCCCTGTCACACACAGGGATGACACAGCTGACACAGGTGACACACAGCTGACACACAGCTGACACACAGGTGACACACAGGTGACACACAGGTGACACAGGTGACACTGGCCCTGTGTGACGTTTGTCCCTGTCACGTGCAGGGGTGACACAGCTGACACAGGTGACACAGGTGACACAGGTGACAGTGGCCCTGTGTGACGTTTGTCCCTGTCACACACAGGGATGACACAGGTGACACAGGTGACAGTGGCCCTGTGTGACGTTTGTCCCCGTCCCGCGCAGGGGCCCGGTGCTGGCGGTGGCGGTGGCGGCGGGTGACGCGGGTGACAGCGGTGACAGCGGGGACACGGGGCTGTGCTGCAGCGCCGGCGTGGACGCTCGGATCCGCTGCTGGCGCCTGCCCGCCCTGGACAGCGACCCCTACGATGGCTACGGTGGGTGGCACTTGGGGACACGCTGGGGACATGGTGGGGACACTGGGGACACCAGGATGGGATTGGAGGGCACCAGGGCCATGGTGGCACTTGGGGACATAGGGACAGGGTTGGGGGCATCAGCACCAGGGCCATGGTGATACCTGGGGACATGGGGACAATGCCACTGTCCCCAGTGTTCCTGATGTCCCCAATGTCTTCACTGTCCCCCCATTGTCCCCAACGTCGCCAATCCCCTCATTGTCCCCAATGTCACCAAGTGTCCTCCATGTCCCCAATCCCCCCTGTGTCCCCAGTGTCCCCAAGTTTCCCAAATATCCCCATTGTCCCCAATTTCCCCAGTGTCCCAAATGTCCCCAGTGTCCCCATTGTCCCCAAGTGTCCCAAATGTCCCCATTGTTTCCAATCCCCCCAAAAGTCCTCAATGTCCCCATTTTCCCCAATGTCCCCCACTGTCCCCACTGTCCCAAATATCCCCAATGTCCCCAATTCCCCCCATGTCCCCACAGTGTCCCCAATGTCCCCAAATGTCCCCAATGTCCCCAGATGTCCCCCAATGTCCCCAGGTGTTCCCAGTGTCCCCAGATGTCCCCAACGTCCCCAATGTCCCAAATGTCCCCAATGTCCCCTGAATGTCCCCAATGTCCCTCATGTCCCCCATGTCCCCGCTGTCCCAAATATCCCCAACGTCCCCAATGTCCCCAAAGGTCCCCTGAATGTCCCCAATGTCCCAAATGTCCTCAATGTCCCCCATGTCCCCAAATGTCCCCAAATATCCCCAACATCCCCAATGTCCCAAATATCCCCAATGTCCCCAAATGTCCCCTGAATGTCCCTGCTGTCCCCAGACCCGGGGGTGCTGCGGGGGGTGCTCGATGGCCACGCTGACGCCGTCTGGGGCCTGGCCTTCGATGTCACCGGGCGTCACCTGGCCTCGTGCTCGGCCGATGGCACCGTGCGCCTCTGGGACCCCCGCGGGGACAGCGGCGGTGGCACCGGGGCTGGCACCTGCCTCAGCGTCCTGGACGGGCACAAAGGTGAGCGGGGACACACCTGGGGACGCACCTGGGGGCGTTGGGGACACGTTTGGGTCACCTGGGGACACTTAGGGACAGACCTGAGGAACTTGGGGACATGTCTGGGTCACCTGGGGACGCACCCGTGACATGCTGGGGATGCACCTGGGGGAGTAGGGGACACCTGGAGACACATTGGGGACACACCTGGGGGCATTGGGGACACCTGGGGACACACCTGTGACATGCTGGGGACACACCTTTAGCATCGGGAATACGTGGGGACACATTGGGGACACACCTGAGGGCATTGGGGACACTTGGGGACACACCTGAGGAACTTGGAGACACATCAGGGTCATCTGGGGACACACCTGTGACATGCTGGGGATACACCTGGGGGCATTGGGAACACCTGGGGGCATTGGGGACACTTGGGGACACACCTGGGGGCACTGGGGACACCTGGGGACACACCTGAGTGACCTGGGGACATTGGGGACACAGCTGGACATGTTGGGGACACATTGGGAACACACCTGAGGAATTTGGGGGCACATCTGGGTCACCTGAGACACACCTGGGGGCATTGGGGACACACGTGAGGAACTTGGGGACGTTGGGGACACACTTGGGGGCATTGGGAACACCTGGGGACACACCTGGGGGCATTGGGGACACACTTGGGGACACCCTTGAAGTCACAAGGGGGACACACCTGTCCCTCAGGCGTCCCCATTGCAGATCACGGTGTCCCCACCTCGGTGACATTTGTGGCCACCCAGGTGTGTGACACCTGGACACACCTGCACAGGTGTCCCAGCTGTCCCTCACCTGTCCCCACCTGTTGCAGATCACGGTGTCCCCACCTCGGTGACGTTCGTGGCCACCCAGCCGGCCCAGCTGGTGGCCGGGTTCCGCTCGGGCGCCACCGTCCTCTACGACCTCGAGGTCACCAAGGCCACCCTGGTGTCCCCAAACGGCGGTGAGTGACCCCCCCCGGTGTCCCCAGTGTCCCCAAGAGTCACTTGAATCCCCCTAATGTCCCCAGGGGTCACCTGGGGTCACCTGAACCCTCCCAATGTCCCCAAAGGTCACCTGGGGTCACCTGAACACCCTCAATGTCCCCAAGGGTCACCTGGGGTGACCTGAACCTGCTCCATGTCCCCAAGGGTCACCTGGGGTCACCTGAACCCTCCCAATGTCCCCAAGGGTCACTTGGGGCTACCTGGGGTCACCTGAACCTGTTCCATGTCTCCAAGTGTCCCTGAGTGTCCCCAAGTGTCCCCTGATGTCTCCAGGTGTCCCTGAGTGTCCCCTGAGTGTCCCCAGGTGTCCCTGATGTCCCCAAGTGTCCCCCAGCTGTCCCTGAGTGTCCCCTGATGTCCCCAGGTGTCTCTGACCTGTCCCCTCTGTCCTCCCAGGTGGCTCTGGCCAGGTGAACCAGGTCGTCACTGACCCCAGGTGTCCCTCAGTGTCCCCAGGTGTCCCTGAGTGTCCCCTCTGTCCCCAGGTGTCCCTGAGTGTCCCCTCTGTCCCCCAGGTGGCTCTGGCCAGGTGAACCAGGTGGTCACTGACCCCAGGTGTCCCTGAGTGTCCCCAGGTGTCCCTGAGTGTCCCCAAGTGTCCCCTCTGTCCCCCAGGTGGCTCTGGCCAGGTGAACCAGGTGGTCACTCACCCCTCGCAGCCGCTGACCATCACGGCCAGCGATGACCGCGGCATTCGCTACCTGGACAACCGCACAGGTGAGGGCCCGGGCACTCAGGGGTTAATTAGGGGGTGATTAGCTTAATTAGGGAGTAATAAAAGGTTTATCATGAGCTAATTAGCTTAATTAGGGAGTAATTATGGGTTATTTAGGGGTGATTAGCTTAGGGTGTAATTATGGGTTATTTAGGGGTAATTAGCTTAATGGGGGACTAATTATGGATAGATTGGGATAATTAGCTTAATTAGGAGAAATTAGGGGTTAGTAATTAAAGGTAATTAGCTTTATTGGTGTGATTAGGGGGTAATTGCAGATAATTAGCTTTATTGGGAGTAATTAGCTTTTTGGGGTAACTAGGGATTAATTAAGGGTAATTAGCTTTATTGGCAGTAATTAACCCCTCACTGGTCAGTTAATTAACCTGCTGTCCCCAGGTAAGGTCGTGCACTCGATGGTCGCTCACCTGGACGCCGTCACCTGCCTGGCCCTGGACCCCAGCGGCGCCTTCCTGCTGTCCGGCAGTGAGTGACCGCTGAGTGACCACTGGGTGATAGCTGAGTGACCGCTGAGTGACCCTGAGTGACCGCTGAGTGACCCTGAGTGACCACTGGGTGATAGCTGAGTGACCCTGAGTGACCACTGAGTGACCGCTGAGTGACCGCTGAGCGACAGCTGAGTGACCGCTGAGTGACCCCTGAGTGACCACTGGGTGATAGCTGAGTGACCGCTGAGTGACCCCTGAGTGACCACTGAGTGACCACTGAGTGACCCTGAGTGACCATTGAGTGACCTCCCTGTGTCACCTGTGTCCCCTCACCTGTGCCAGTGCACCTCTGTGACCTCACCTGTGTCCCCTCACCTGTGTCACCTGTGTGACCTCACCTGTGTCACCTGTGTCACCTGTGTCCCCTGTGTCTGTCCCCAGGTCACGACTGTTCGCTGCGGCTGTGGCACCTGTGCCAGCGCACCTGTGTGCAGGAGCTCCTGGCTCACCTGTGTCACCTGTGTCACCTGTGTCTCTGTGTCTGTCCCCCCAGGTCACGACTGCTCCCTGCGGCTGTGGCACCTGTGCCAGCGCACCTGTGTCCCCTGTGTCCCCTGTGTCCCCTGTGTCCCCTGTGTCCCCTGTGTCTGTCCCCAGGTCACGACTGCTCCCTGCGGCTGTGGCACCTGTGCCAGCGCACCTGTGTGCAGGAGCTGGCTCACCTGTGTCACCTGTGTCACCTGTGTCCCCTGTGTCTGTCCCCAGGTCACGACTGTTCGCTGCGGCTGTGGCACCTGTGCCAGCGCACCTGTGTGCAGGAGCTGCCGGCTCACCTGTGTCACCTGTGTCCCCTGTGTCTGTCCCCCCAGGTCACGACTGTTCGCTGCGGCTGTGGCACCTGTGCCAGCGCACCTGTGTGCAGGAGCTCCCGGCTCACCTGTGTCACCTGTGTCACCTGTGTCACCTGTGTCACCTGTGTCCCTGTGTGTGTGTCCCCAGGTCACGACTGCTCGCTGCGGCTGTGGCACCTGTGCCAGCGCACCTGTGTCACCTGTGTCACCTGTGTCCCCTGTCTGTCCCCAGGTCACGACTGCTCGCTGCGGCTGTGGCACCTGTGCCAGCGCACCTGTGTCACCTGTGTCACCTGTGTCCCCTGTGTCTGTGTCCCCCCAGGTCACGACTGTTCCCTGCGGCTGTGGCACCTGTGCCAGCGCACCTGTGTGCAGGAGCTGCCGGCTCACCTGTGTCCCCTGTGTCACCTGTGTCCCCTGTGTCCCCTGTCTGTCCCCAGGTCACGACTGTTCGCCCAGCTGTGGCACCTGTGCCAGCGCACCTGTGTCACCTCTGTGTCTGTCCCCAGGTCACGACTGTTCCCTGCGGCTGTGGCACCTGTGCCAGCGCACCTGTGTCACCTGTGTCCCCTGTCTGTCCCCAGGTCACGACTGTTCGCTGCGGCTGTGGCACCTGTGTCCCCTCACCTGTGTCCCCTGTGTCTCTGTGTCCCCAGGTCACGACTGTTCGCTGCGGCTGTGGCACCTGTGCCAGCGCACCTGTGTGCAGGAGCTCCCGGCTCACCGCCGCAAGCACTCGGAGGCCGTGCTGGCCGTGGCGTTCCACCCGCGCCGCGCCCTCAGCGCCAGCGCCGGCGCCGACGCCCTGGCCAAGGTGTTCGTCTGACCTGGGCACACCTGGACACACCTGGAGACACCTGACCTGGGCACACCTGGGCACACCTGGGACACACCTGGACACACCTGGAGACCATCAGAGGACAGGACCAGCACAGGAGGTGGCGCCACGGTGACGTTGGTTATTTGTGTTTGGTGGTGGCACCTGTGGAGGCCTCAGTCACCTCCCCATGCCCAGGGACAGGTGTGACACACCTGGACACACCTGGAGACACCTGGAGACACCTGGACACCGCACCAGGATGGAACAGGAGGTGGCACCATGGTGACGTCACTCATTTCCATGTGTTGGTGGCACCTGGTCACCTCTGTCACCTCCCCCTGCCCATGGACCAGGTGAGGGCACACCTGAGGTGGGACCTGGGCACACCTGGAGACACCTGGACACTGCACCAGGATGGAACAGGAGGTGGCACCACGGTGACATTGGTTGTTTCTGTTTGGTGGTGGCACCTGTGGAGGCCTCAGTCACCTCCCATGCCCAGGGACAGGTGTGACACACCTGGGCACACCTGGGCTCACCTGTCCAAAGACCAGGTGGTGTGACATCGGTTGTTTCTGTGTGTTGGTGGCACCTGGTGGCCTCGATTGCCTCCCCTGCCCAGGACAGGTGAGGGCACACCTGGGCACACCTGGGCACACCTGGAGACCTCATAGAGGACAGGACCAGGACAGGGGGTGGCACCTGGTGACGTCAGTTGTTTCTCTGTGTGTTGGTGGCACCTGTGGTGGCCTCGATCACCTCCCATGCCTGGGACAGGTGTGACACACCTGGGCACACCTGGAGACACCTGGACATCTCATCACAGACCAGGAACAGGACAGGAGGTGGCACCTGGTGACATCATTCATTTCTCTGTGTTGGTGGCACGTTTGGTGGCCTCAATCACCTCCCACGCCCAGGACAGGTGTGACACCTGGAGCACACCTGGAAACACCTGGGCACACCTGGAGACCTCATCACAGACCAGGACAGGAGGTGGCACTGGGGAGACATTGGTCACTTCTCTCTGTGCTGGTGGCACCTTTGGTGGCCTCAGTGACACACCTGAGGTGGCACCTGGGCACACCTGGACAGGTGAGGTGACACCTGGTGGCCTTTGTCACCTCCCCCAGACTGAGGTGACACACCTGAGGTGGCACCTGGCACCTCCATTGTCACCTCCCCATGCCCAGGGACAGGTGAGGGCACACCTGGGCACACTTGGACAGGTGAGGTGACACCTGGTGGCACCTCCCATTGTCACCTGTCCTTGCCCAGGCCTCAAGGGCTCTGTCCCCTCCCCCAACCCCCAAATTTGGGACAAATTTTGGGATTTTCCCCTCCAGGTAAATCCCAAATTTTAGGAATTTTTTTCCCAATTTTAAGGTTTTTTCCAAAATTTTTTTTTCATATTTTTCTCCACCACTTAAATCCTAAATTTTGGGGATTTTTTTCCTCTTGGAAAATCCCAAATTTTAGGGATTTTCCCCCCAAAATTTTTTTACCATTTTTTCCACCTGTGTAAATCCAAAATTTTAGGATTTTTCCCCACAAGTAAATCCCAAATTTTTGGGAATTCACCCCCAATTTTTAGGGATTTTCCCAGATTTTTTCCTATTTTCCCCCAGATAAATCCCAAATTTTGGAGTTTTTTCCTTCTGGATAAATCCCAAATTTTAGGGATTTTTTCCACAATTTTTAGAATTTCCCCTGCAAGTAAATCCCAATTTTTGGGATTTTTTTCCCCCAAATTTTTAAGATTTTTTTTTCCCCAGGTAAATCCCAAATTTTTGGGATTCCCCCCTCCCCCAAATTCTGGGATTTCCAACTCCCCAATTTTGGAAATTTTTCCTCCCAAATTTTGGGATTTTTCCCCAGTTTTTGGAATTCTCCCCCCAAATTTTGGAATTTCCACCCAGTTTTGGGCATATTTTTTTCCCCCCAATTTTTGGGATTTTCCTCCAAATTTTTGGGATTTTTTTTTTCCCCCCCAAATTTTGGGATTTTTCTCCCAAATGTTGGGATTCCCTCCCTCCCCCCCAAATTTTTGGATTTTTCTCCCCAATTTTTTTCCATTTCCCCCCAAATTTTTGGGATTTTTTTCCCCCTTTTGTAAATTTGTACAGCCGAAAACTCCCCCCAAAACCCCCTAAAAATTCCCAAAATTTCCCAAAATTCCCCAAAATCCCCCAAAATCCGCCCCCGGGGGTGTCACCGCTGCCTTATCACCGTGTGATAATCGGGGACCCCAAAATTCCCAAAATTCCCCCCAAAAATTCCCGAAATTCCCCTTTTTAACGGAATTCTCTCGGATATTTATTTGGTGTTTTTTGGGTTTTTTTTTGTTTTTTTTTTTTTTTTTTTTTTTTTGGGGGATCTGGGGTGGGGAGGGGCGTCAATAAAAGATTTTGGCAAAAGCTGCGATGTCCCCGAGGGGGGGAGGGGACAAAAGGGACAAACGGGGACAAAAATGGGACATTTCCAGTGTCACCCCCCCATTGTCCCCAAATCTCCTGAATTGTCCCCAAATTCCAGAATTGTCCCTAGATTCCCCCAATTGTCCCCAAATCTCCTGAATTGTCCCCAAATTCCCACTCAGTGTCCTCAAACCCCAGAATTGTCCCCAAATCCCCCCAATTGTCCCCAAATCCCCCAATTGTCCCCAAATCCCCAAAATTGTCCCCAAATCCCCCTTCAGTGTCCCCAAATCCTCCCCAATTGTCCCCAAATCCTCCCCAAAATTGTCCCCAAATCCCCAAAAGTGTCCCCAAATCCCCCTTCAGTGTCCCCAAGTCCTCCCCAATTGTCCCCAAATCTCCTGAATTGTCCCCAGATTCCCACCCAGTGTCCTCAAATCCCCAAAATTGTCCCCAAATCCTCTGAATTGTCCCCAAATCCCCCCAATTGTCCCCAAATCCTCTGAATTGTCCCCAAATCCCCAAATTGTTCCCAAATTCCCTTTCAGTGTCTCCAAATCCCAGAATTGTCCCCAAATCTCCCCAGTTGTCCCCAGATCCCTGGAATTGTCCCCAAATTTCCCAGTTGTCACCTTCTGTCACCAGTGGGATCTCGCCTGTGGGTTGGGGACACTTGGGGACATTGGGGGGGTGGCACTGGGGGGGCACAGGGGACATTGAGGGGACACTTGAGGACATGGAGGGCATTTGGGGAGGCACAGGGAGGTGGCACTTGGGGGACATTTGAGGACATGGGGGGACATTGAGGGGACACTTGGGGACATTGAGGGAGCACAGGGAGGTGGCACTGGGGGCTTGGGGACATTGAGGGGACACAAACCAAGATTGGGACAGGGACACGATGGGGACTGGGACTCAAACTGGGATTGGGGACACGAACTGGGACAGGGACAAGAACTGGGACAGGGACATGGGGACACAAACTGGGATGGGGACAAAGACCCGGATGGGGACACAAACTGGTTTTGGGGACACAAACTGGTTTTGGGGACACGATGGGGACATAAACTGGGACAGGGACAAGATGGGGACACAAACTGTGATAGGGGCATGGGGACACAAACTGGGATGGGGACACGATGGGGACACAAACTGGGATAGGGACACAAACTGGGATGGGGACACGATGGGGACACAAACTGGGATAGGGACACAAACTGGGATGGGGACACGATGGGGACACAAACTGGGATGGGGACAAAGACCCGGATGGGGACACAAACTGGTTTTGGGGACACGATGGTGACAGGAACTGGGACAGGGACAAGATGGGGACAGGAACTGGGACAGGGCCAATGACCCGGATGGGGACACAAACTGGGATGGGGACAGCACCCTGGAGGGGACACCAGGCTGTCCCCAAACTGTCCCCGAACTGTCACCAGCAGCAGCCGCGGGGGCGTGGCCGCGCTGTCGGGACACAACGGTGACAACAAGTGGGGCAGGGACAAGAACTGGGATGGGGACAAGAGCCTGGACTGTCCCCAAACTGTCCCCGAAGTGGCGCGGGTGTCACTGGCCGGGGCCGGGGCCGGGCCGCGCATGCGCAGCCAGCAGCAGCCGCAGGGGCGGGGCTGCGCTGTCGCTGTCGCCGCTGTCGCTGTCGCTGCCGCGCTCCGGCCGCACCATCCGGTCGTGCTGGAGGCTGAAGCGGCGCGCGCGCCGGCTGCGGGACCAGTATAAACCAGTATGGACTGGTACGGGCCGGTATGGACCAGTATAAACCAGTATGGACCGGTATGGACCGGCACGGACCAGTATAAACCAGTATGGACCGGTATAAACCAGTACACAGTGTGCTGGTGGCTGCAGGGACAGAGGGGACATGGTGGGGACACTGCAGGGGATCCCAGTATAAACCAGTATAAACCAGTAAGAACCAGTAAAAACCAGCACAAGCCACTCCAAACCGGTCCAAACCAGTAAGAACCAGTAAAAACCAGCACAAACCAGTCCAAACCAGCACAAACCAATCCAAACCAGTACAAACCAATCCAAACCAGTCCAAACCAGCACAAACCAATCCAAACCAGTACAAACCAGCACAAACCAGTCCAAACCAGCTCAAACCAATCCAAACCAGTACAAATCTCTCCAAACCAGCTCAAACCAGTACAAACCAGTAGGGGCGGCGCTCGTCGGGGCCGAGGCTGCGCCAGAGCTGGGCCAGGTCCCGCGTGGCCGCCGTGGAGGTGAGGCCGGGGATGGCGCTGTCACCTCAGTGTCACCCGAGTGTCACCGAGTGTCACCTCAGTGTCACCGAGTGTCACCGAGTGTCACCTCAGTGGCACCGTTGATGTCACTGTGGTATCACCAACCCCCTCCCAGAGGTGGCCCCCGTGCCCCCCTCACTGTCCCCAATCCCCACCAATGTCCCCAAATGTCCCCAAAGCCCCAAAATGTTCTCAAAACCCCAAATGTCCCCAAATATTCCCAAACACCAAAATGTCCCCAATGCCCCCAGTCCCCCCAATCCCCAAATGTCCCCAATGTCTCCAGTGTCCCCAGTGTCCCCAATCCCCCAATGTCCCCAATGTCCCCAATGTCCCCAATGCCCCCAGTCCCCCAAATCCCCCCACTGTCCCCAATCCCCCCAATGTCCCCAATCCCCCCAATGTCCCCAGTGTCCCCAATGTCCCCAATCCCCCCAGTGTCCCCAATCCCCCCCAGTGTCCCCAATGTCCCCAATCCCCCCAATGTCCCCAATGTCCCCAATGTCCTCAATCCCCCCCAAATGTCCCAATGTCCCCAGTGTCCCCAATGTCCCCAATGTCCCCAGTGTCCCCAATGTCCCCAATGTCCCCAGTGTCACCTCATGTACTCCCGGCGGTTCACTCGGCAGAACATGATGAATCCATTGACGCACTTGCGCTTGCGGGGACGTCCCTGTCCCTGTCCCTGTCCCTGTCCTTGTCCCTGTCCCTGTCCCTGTCCTTGTCCTTGTCCCTGTCCCTGTCCCTGTCCCCGGCCGCGGGTCCCCCCCCGGCTCCCCTCGGGGCCACCGGAGCCACACGGGTCCTGCGGGGACAGGGGACAGGGAGGTGGCACCGGGGTGACATTGAGCGAGATACTGGGGTGACATTGAGGGTGGCACTGGGGGTGACACTGACAGGTGACACTGGGGTGGCACTGGAGAGAGGGTGAGGGTGGCACTGGGGGTGACACTGAGGGGAGGGAGGTGGCACTGGGGTGACATTGAGGGTGGCACTGGGGTGACACTGAGGGGAGGGAGGTGGCACTGGGGTGACATTGAGGGTGGCACTGGGGTGACACTGAGGGGAGGGAGGTGGCACTGGGGTGACACTGACAGGTGACACTGGAGAGGGGGCTTTGAAGGGAGGTGACACTGGGGAGTGACACTGGGAATGGCACTGAGGTGGCACTGGGGGTGGCATTGGGGTGACATTGACGGGAGGGAGGTGACACTGACAGGTGACACTGGGGTGACACTGGGGTGGTGGCACTGAAGGGGAGGTGACACAGAACAGGTGGCCTTGGAGGGGGGAGGTGACACTGAGGGTGACACTGGGGGTGACACTGGGGGTGACACTGAGGGGTGACACCAAGGTGGGGAGGGGCCACACCCACCTGGGGGCTGAGCTGAGCATCCGGGAACAGCTCTGGGTGGGGAGGGGACACAAAGTGACACCGGGGACGGGGCAGGTGACATCACCCGACACCCCAAAAAACCCCCAAAAAAACCCCCAAAACCCCAAAAAAACCCGAAAAACCGAAAAAAAACCCCCAAAAATCCCCCAAGAAAACCCCCCAAATCCCCCAAAAACCCCAAAAAACACCCAAAATTTCCCTGTTCCTCATCAAAATTCCAAATTTCCCCCAAAAAACCCCAAACTCCCCAAATTTCCTCTCAAATTTCTTCCAATTTTCCTCCAACACCCCCCTCAAAAAAATTTTTAATTTCTCATCAGAACCTCCCTAAAACATCCCAAATCCCCAAAAATCTCCCCAAAATCCCCCAAAATCCCAAATCCCATTTTCCTCCCCCAATCCACCCAAATTTTCACCAAAAAACCCCAAAATTTCACAAAAATTCCCACTAACCCCCCCCAAAAAAATTTTAAAAAATCAAATTTTCCTCAACCACTTCCCTTCCCAAATTCTTAATAAAAAAAAGGTAAAAAAGCGAAAAAAAAACCAACAATAAAAAACCCAAAAAACCCCAAAAATAAAAAATAAAATAAAATAAAATAAAATAAAATAAAATAAAATAAAATAAAATAAAATAAGATGAAATAAAATAAGATAAAATAAGATACGATAAATTAAATTAAATTAAATTAAATTTAAAATAAAATAAAATAAGATTTAAAAAAATAAAATAAGATATAATAAGATAAAATAAAATATAATAATAAGATAAAATAGAATAAAAGAAATGAAATAAAATAAATAAAATTAAGTATAATAAAACAAAAGAAAATAAAGTAAAATGAAATAATATAAAATAAAATAAAATAAAATAAAATAAAGATTAAAATAAAATAAAATAAAATAAAACAAAACAAAACAAAACAAAATAAAAATAAAATAAAATAAAATAAAACAAAACATAATAAAATAAAATAAAATAAAATAAAATAAAATAAAATAAAGATTAAAATAAAATAAAATAAAATAAAATAAAATAAAATAAAATAAAATAAAATAAAATAAAAATAAAAAAACCCAAAAGTTTTTAAAGCCCCCACCATTTCCCCTCCCCCACCTCTGACGACGCCCTCGGGGGGCTCGGGGGGCCCGGGGGGGGCGAGCAGGGAGGGGCTGAGCCCCAGGACCCCCGGGGCTGGGGGGGGCTCAGGGACCCCCCCCCGGGGGCTCCCAGCGCCTCCCAGTCCGGCCCAGTTTGGCAGAGCCAGGGACTGGTGTCCCCCTGCCCCTCCCCCTCCTCCTCCTCCTCCTCCTCCTCTTCCTCCTCCTCTTCATCCCTGGGGGGGGGAAGGGGGGGAGACCCCGAAATGATCAAAGAAATCCGAAAAAAATCCTGAAAAAAACCAACCCAAAAAAAGCCCCGAAAATGTCCCCAAATGTCCCAAAATGTCCCCAAACCCTCCAAATGTCCCCAAATCTCCCAATGTCCCCAAAATGTCCCAAATGTCCCCAAAATCTCCCAAAAACCCCAAATGTCCCCAAACCCCAAATGTCCCAAAAATGTCCCAAATGTCCCCAAAATGTCCCAAAAACCCCAAATGTCCCCAAATCCCAAATGTCCCCAAAATGTCCCAAATGTCCCCAAAATATCCCAAAAACCCCAAATGTCCCCAAACCCCAAATGTCCCCAAATGTCCCAAAATGTCCCAAATGTCCCAAAACCCCAAAATGTCCCTCCAAAATGTCCCCAAATGTCCCCAAACCTCAAATGTCCCCAAACCCCAAAGGCCCCCAAAGTTCCCAAATGTCCCCAAACCCCCAAAATATCCCCAAAAGGTCCCCAAAAGTCCCCAAAACCCCAAATGTCCCCAAAATGTCCCCAAAATGTCCCCAAAATGCCCCAAAGGTCCCAAAATGTCCCCAAAATGTCCCCAAAGCCCCAAATGTCCCCAAAATGTCCCCAAACCCCAAATGTCCCCAAAGCCCCAAATGTCCTCATATCCCAAAATGTCCCCAAAATCACCCCAAAATCCCAAATGTCCCCAAATCCCCCAATGTTCCCAAATGTTCCAAATGTCCCCAAATCCCAAAATGTCCCCAAAACCCCAAAATGTCCCCCTGTCCCCACCTGGGCTCGGTGTCCCCAAAGCCGGGGGGGGGCGGCTCCGAGGTGTCCCCGCAGGGGGGGAGGCCTGGGGGGGGTCAAAGGGGATTTTTTTTTTGGGGGGGGGGTAAAGAAAATTATTAATTAAATTAATAAATCATTAAAATTATTAGTTAATTAATAAATCAATGGAAAAACTTGGGGGGGGGGGATTTTGGTGAGGTTTAAAAGGGTTTTGGAGAGTTCCGGGGGGAGTCTCTAAACTGGGGAGGGGTCCCAAAAAATTGGGGAGGGGTCCCAAAAATGTGGGGAGGGGTCCTTAATTTGGGGAGGGGTCTGGGAAGGGTTTGGAGGCTCTAAAGGCTCTTGGGAGGGGTTTGGGCGCTTGAGGGGGAGGGTCCCAAAATTGGGGAGGGGTCCCAAAATTTGGGGAGGGGTCCTAAAATTTGGGGAGGGGTCTCAAAATGGAGGAGGGATCTTAAAATTTGGGGAGTAGTCCCAAAATATGGGAAGTGATCCCAAAGATGTGGGGAGGGGTCTGGGAAGGGTTTGGAGGCTCTGAAGGGTCTTGGGGGGGTCTGGGGGTTTTGGGGAGGGTCTCTAAATTGGGGAGGGGTCCCAAAATGTAGGGAGGGGTCCCTAAATTTGGGGAGGGGTCCTAAAATTTGGGGAGGGGTCCCTAAATTTGGGGAGGGGTCCCGCGTCACCCGCGGCCGCCCGCGCCGCCCGCACGCGCTCCTGCAGGAACTCCAGATAGCCCAGAACGTTCTGCAGGACCTGGACCTGGGGACAGCGGGGACATTTGGGGACATTGGGGACATTGGGGACATTGGGGACATTGGGGACAGTTGGGGGACGTTGGGGGATTGGGGACATGGGGGGCATTGGGGTCACCATCCTCCCTGAACCTCGGTGTCACCTCCCAGCGTCACCTCCAACCCCCTCCGGTCCCCCTCGGAGTGTCCCCAATCCCTGATGTCCCCCGCCTCCCCCGATGTCCCCAATCCTTGGTGTCCCTCCGATGTCCCCGTGTCCCCCCCAATGTCCCCACCCCGTGTCCCCCCTGTACCTCGGAGTGTCCCCCGCCCCCTCCGCGGGGCCACGGCACCATCTGGGCCAGCTCGGGCAGCAGCGAGCGCCAGTCCCGGGGGGACCTGGGGACAGTGGGGACATTGCGGGGGATTGGGGACAGTGGGGACATTGGGGACATTGGACATTGGGGACAGTGGGGACACTGGGGACATTGGGGGGGATTGGGGACAGTGGGAACAGTGGGGACAGTGGGGACACTGGGAACATTGGGGGGGATTGGGGACATTGGGGACATTGGGGACAGTGGGGACATTGGGGATATTGGGGGGACATCGGGGATATTGGGGACATTGCGGGGATTAGGGGACATTGGGGATATTAAGGGAATTGGGGACATTGAGGACATTGAGGACATTGGGTGGGATTTGGGACATTGGGGACATTGGGGACATTGGGGACATTGGGGTATATTGGGGATATTGGCGGACATTGTGGGATATTATGGGGACATTGGGGACACTGGGGGGACAGCAGGGGGACACTGAGGGGACACTGGGGGGTCCCAGGTGTGTCCCCCCCTCACCGGTGCCACTCTCCGGGGCTGCCGCAGGTCGGGGGCTCCATCTTGGGGGGGGTCCCGGCCCCCTTTTTTGGGGGGTCCCGACCCTTTTTGGGGTCCTGATTCCCTTTTTTGGGGGGTCCCGGCTGTTTTTGGGGGGTTCCAACTTTTTGGGGAGGGGTCTCGAACCTGGAATTAAACCAAGACC
This sequence comes from Muscicapa striata striata, assembly GCA_030060385.1. Lineage (NCBI taxonomy): Eukaryota > Metazoa > Chordata > Aves > Passeriformes > Muscicapidae > Muscicapa > Muscicapa striata. The sequence goes on from JAREIS010000568.1 coordinate 78,655, forward strand.
CCGCAGATCCCAGTCCCAGGAGGATCCTGAGGGGGAATTTGGGGGGTCCCAATTTTGGGGTGAGGTCCCAGTTTTGAGGTTCCCAGTTTTGGGGTGGGATTCCCAATTTTGGGGTGGGGTCCCAATTTTGGGGGCCATTCCCAGGCCCTGGAATTGGGGTGATTCCAGGCCCAAGAGGATCCAGGGAGAGTCCCAGGCCCTGGAGGGAATTTTGGGGGGTCCCAATTTTTGGGAGAGGTCCCAATTTTTGAGGCGGGGGGTCCCAATTCTGGGGTGGGGTCCCAGTTTTGGGGGCCATTCCCAGGCCCTGGAATTGGGGTGGTCGCAGGCCTTGGGGGCTTTATGCAAATTTTGGGGTGTGGGGTCCCAATTTTCGGGGTGGGGACCCGATTCTTGCGTGCGATCTGAATTTTGGGGATGAGTCCCAATTTTTGGGGTGCGGGGATCCCAATTTTTGGGGAGGGGGTCCCGGGGCTCCCCCCCCTCCTTCGCACCTCGCTGCCCGAGGCTCGCGCAGGGGGGCGTGGCCAAGCGGAAAAGGCTGCGCTGATTGGACGAGGCTTCAAATGGGGCGTGACTTGGACCGTACCATGTTCGGGTAGAAGGGGGGTAAAAGGGAGGGGACAAAGGACAACGTCGGGGGGGGACAACGGATCCTGGGAAGGGGACGGGGACACCGGGGAAGGGATGGGGACACTGGGAGGGACACGAGGATGGGGGGACAGACCAGGGAAAGGGGGGACGCGGACCCCGGGATGGGACATCGGGAGGGGGGGACAAGAACTTGCGGATGGGGGGTTGGGTAGGACTGGGACCACCGGGAGGGGACAAGGCCACCGGGGAAGGGGTGGACAAAGACAAAGGAGCTCCGGTGTCCCCAGGGATTTGGAATGGGATCTTTAATTTGGGGAGGGGGCACTACCCAAACGGGGTCGGGGGACAGCGGGGGCGGGGTTATGATAACCATGCCTGTTTAATTTACATAACCACGCCTATATTGTGCGTGACCACGCCCGCGCCGTGCGTGACCACGCCCCTCGCGCCGTGCGTGATCACGCCCCTCGCGCCGTGCGCGGTCTCAGCCCCGCGCATGCGCAATGTCATTCCCGCCACTCCCGTCCCGCCGCTGCCGCGGCTCCTCTGAGGCGCCCGGTTCGTACTGGGGACGGGGGAGCGGGGAAAACGGGGGAGAAACAATGGGAAGGGGGGGTCCTTGAGGGGGAATTCTGTGAGGAGGGGAGATTCTTGAGGGGGGTCTGTGGGGAGGACGGGTCGCTGAGGGGGGGGTCTGTGGGGAGGGGGAGCCCTTGAGAGGGGGCTGTGAGAAGGGGGGGGGTCGCTAAGGGGGAAATCTGTGGGGAGGAGGGGGAGTCGCTGAGGGGTCCCTGTTTCGAGGGGGGGGTCCCTGCGGGTTCCCAGTGCTGAGGGGGTCCCTGTTTTGAGAGGGGGTCCCTGAAGGTTCCCTATTTTGAGAGGGAGTCCCTGAGGGGTCCCTGGGGGTCCCAGAGCCCGGGAGGGGTCCCTGAGAGATTCGAGTGCTGGGGTGGGATCCCTGAGGGGTCCCTGGGTTGAGGGGGTTCCCAGAGCTGGGGGGGGGGAATCCCTATTTTGAGAGGGGGTCCCTGGGGGTCCCAGAGGCGGGGAAGGGTCCCCGAGGCTTCCCAGTGCTTAGGGGGGTCCCGATTTTGAGGGGTGGTCCCTGGGGGGTCCCTATTTTTAGAGGGGGGTCCCTAAGGGGTTCCCAGGGGTCCCAGAGCCGGGGAGGGGTCCCTGAGGGGTCCCAGTGCCTGAGGGGTCCCGATTTTGAGAGGTTGTCACTGAGGGGGGGGGGGAAGTCCCCAAGTGTCGCAGTGTCAGTTGGGTGTCCCCAAGCCACGTCCTTGCATGTGTCCCCCTCTGTCCCCCCCCCAGCTGTCCCCTGTGTCCCCATGGCGTGGCGCCGGCAGTGGTGCCACCTGTGCGAGCTGCCCAAGCCGCCCTGGGCCGTGGTGGGCGATTTCAGCCAGGCCGTGTGCCGCGGCTGCGCCAACTTCGAGGGCGCCGGCCGCGTGGAGCTGCTGCTGGCCACTGCCCGCCGCCTGCGGGGCCACCACGGGGCCACCGGCCTGGCGCTGCCACCGAGCGTCCCCAAGGAGCTGAGAGAGGCCCTGTGTGGTCACATCGCCTCAGAGAGCAGCCAGGGCCACCACGGGGCCACCGGCCTGGCGCTGCCACCGAGCGTCCCCAAGGAGCTGAGCGAGGCCCTGTGTGGTCACATCGCCTCAGAGAGCAGCCAGGGCCACCATGGGGCCACCAGCCTGGGGCTGGCACTGACTGTCCCCAAGGAGCTGAGAGAGGCCCTGTGTGGTCACATCACCTCAGAGAGCAACCAGGGCCACCACGGGGCCACCAGCCTGGGGCTGGCACCGACTGTCCCCAAGGAGCTGAGAGAGGCCCTGTGTGGTCACATCGCCTCAGAGAGCACCCAGGGCCACCACGGGGCCACCGGCCTGGCGCTGCCACCGAGCGTCCCCAAGGAGCTGAGAGAGGCCCTGTGTGGTCACATTGCCTCAGAGAGCAACCAGGGCCATCGGGGCCACCCAGCCTGGGGCTGGGCCACCAGCCTGGGGCTGGCACCAGACTGTCCCCAAGGAGCTCAGAGAGGCTTTGTGTACTGAGAATCGCCTGCGGGGCCACCACGGGGCCACCAGCCTGGGATTGTCACCAAATGTCCCCAAGGAGCTGAAGGAAGCCTTGTGCAGTGAACATCACCTGCAGGGCCACCATGAGGCCACCAGCCTGGCATTGTCCCCAAATGTCCCCAAGGAGCTGAGGGAAGCCTTGTACACTGAGCATCACCTGAGGGGCCACCACGAGGCCACCACCCTGGCACTGTCCCCAGATGTCCCCACGGAGCTGAGCCAGGCCCTGTGTGGCCGCGTCACCTCCGAGCGCCGCCTGCGCCGCCACCACCACCGCGATGTCACCCTGCCACTGGCAGTGTCCCCAGGTGTCCCCACGGAGCTGAGCCGCCACCACAGCACCCGGGCAGTGTCCCCAAGTGTCCCCACGGAGCTGAGCCACCACCACAGCACCCGGGCAGTGTCCCCAAGTGTCCCCATGTCGCTGAGCGAGGCCTTGTGCAGCCGGGTCACCTTGGAGGTGACCGAACGCCGCCACCACGCCACCACCCTGGCAGTGTCCCCAGCTGTCCCCGCGGCTCTGCAGCGCCACCACGCCAGCCGGGCAGTGTCCCCAAGTGTCCCCGCGGAGCTGAGCCGCCAGCACGCCACCGCGGCCGTGTCCCCCGCTGTCCCCGCGGCGCTGAGCGCGGCGCTGGCGAGGCGTGGCCGGGCAAGCCGCGGGCGGTGCGGAGCGGGCTCGGTGCTGGCGGGCTGCGCCTTCGCCGTGCGCTGCCGCAAGGACCACGCGCTCGTGGGGAGGGTCCTGGCCGCCGACGCGCCGCCCCCGAGCCGGCCCCGACGGCGGCCGAGCTGCGCTTGTTCGCCGAGTACCCGTGCGGCTCGGGCAGCGTGTACGGCGCGCTGGGGCTGGCGCGCAGGATGCTGCAGGACTGCGTGAGAGCCCCGGGCAGGTCCATTTCCTCGGGCTACAAATACCTGGAGTACGAGAAGCGCCAGGGCAGCGGCGAGTGGCGGCTGCTGGCCGAGCTTTCACCGAGTCCGTGCGCTTCTTCCGCCGGCCGCCCTCCCGAGGCGCTGCCGCAGCAGCAGCGCTGCCACCTCTCCGTGTCGCCGCTGTCGCCGCTGCTGTCACCGTCGCCGAGGCGCCGTCGCAAGGCGGTGGTGGCGGGCTCGGCGCTGAGCTGCGGCGCTGCCGGCGGCTGCTGGAGGACACGCACTTCGTGCAGTGCCCGGCCGTGCCCGGCACCGCTTCTGCTTCCCGTGGCGCCCGCCGCGCCATCGCGCCGCGGCTCCGGCGGCGCCGTGCACTGCCCGAGCGGCGGGCGCTGCCCCCTGGCCGGCTCCGGCCTGCCCTGGGCCTTCATGCAGGGAGAGATCGCCGCCATCCTGGCCGGCGACGTGAGGGTCAAGCGGGAGAGGGACCCCTGAGGGACATTCGGGGTCCTGTCCGAGCTGTGGCCGGAGACATCGGGGTCAGGCTGGAGAGAGACCCCTGAGGGACATTCGGGGGTCCTGTCTGGGCAATGACCACTGGTCAGTGATGTGAGGGTCAAGCGGGAAAAGGATTCCTGAGCCACACCCGCGGTCCTGTCCGAGCTGTGGCCGGAGGGTCAAGCTGGCAAGTGACCTCTGAGGGACACTTGGGGGTCCTGTCCGAGCTTTGGCCGGAGACATCGGGGTCAAGCTGGAGAGGGACCCCTGAGGGACACTGGGGGTCCTGTCCAGTCACTGCCCACTGGTCAGTGATGTGAGGGTCAAGCTGGAGAGTGACCCTTGAGCGACACTCGGGGTCCTGTCCAGTCACTGGTCAGTGATGTGAGGGTCAAGCGGCCGAGTGACCACTGAGGGACACTCAGGGTCCTGTCCGAGCGTGCCCCTCCCCCATGGCTGCCATGAGGGGGGGATAAGTGCCTGGGGGAGGGGCAGGGAGGGGTTTTTGGGGTGACGGAGGGGAGGGTTCCCCCCCAAAAAAAAGCTGGTCAATAAAAGGAAGGGGTTTTATTTTGGGCGGTTTTGGTGAAATTGTGGTTTCTTGGGGGTCCCAGATTGGGGAGGGGTCACAGGGGTTGGGGGAGGGTCTCGATTTTGGGGGTGTCGAGGGGTGTTTGGGGGGAGGGTCTCAGTCCCGAAGGGGTTCGGGGTTTGTGGGAGGGTTTTGGGGCGCGTTGTTCCCGCGCTCCCGCACGCGCGCGCTCTTCTCGCGTGACGTCACGAAAGGGCGGGCCAGCACGGAAAACCGCGCCTCTTTCTCCCGCGTCGCGCGTTGATGACGTCAGTGGCGGAGCGCGGGAGCGGGGCGGGGGAGCGGCGAGCGCGGCAGGCGGTGAGAGAGTGGGGGGGGGATGGGGGTCTATAGGGGATCTGTAGGGGATCTATAGGGGATCTATAGGGGATCTGTGGGGTCTGCGGGGATCTGTGGGGTCTGCAGAGGTGGGAGGGCTGGCGGAGCCGGGGGCTCTGGCGGGCCTCGGAGCCCGCTTGTGGGGCTGTGGGGATCTAGAGGATCATAGGGATCTGTGGGGTCTCTGTGGTCTATGGGGCCTGGAGTCTATAGGTCCAGAGGCTCAGGTTCTAGGTCTGTGTGGGGTAGTCTCTGTGAGGTCTCTAGAGTCTTTAGGGATCTCATAGGGGTCTGTATGGGGTCCTGTGGATCTATGGTCTCTTGGGGTCTGGGTCTCTGTGGGGTCTCTATAGGATCTCTATGGGGTCTGGGGTCTCTCTGGCATCTCCATAGGGTTTCTATAGGGTCTGTATAGGGTCTCTGTGGGGTCTCTATAGCATCTCTGTGGAATCTCTGTAGGATCTCTACAGGGTCTCAATAAGGTCTGGGGTCTTTATAGGGTCTCTATAGGATCTCTGTAGGGTCTCTATAAGATCGGTATATAATCTCTATAGGGTCTCTGTGGGGTCTGGGGTCCCCATAGGGTTCTGTAGGGTCTCTGTGGGGTCTGGGGTCCCTATAGGGCCCCTATAGGGTCTGGGGTCTCTATAGGGTCCCTATAGGGTCTGGGGTCTCTATAGGGTTCTATAGGGTCCCTATAGGGTCTGGGGTCTCTATAGGGGCCATGGCCGGGGGCCAGGAGGGGCCCAGCCCCCGCCCCAGCGAGGAGGAGCCGGGGAGTGACGGGAGGAGCACGTCAGAAAGGGTGAGAGAAATGGGGAAAAATGGGAAAAATGGGAAAAATGGGAAAAATGGGAAAAATGGGAATGGGAGGGACGGGAGGAGCACGTCGGAAAGGGTGAGAGAAATGGGGGAAAAATGGGAAAAATGGGAAAAATGGGAAAAATGGGAATGGGAGGGACGGGAGGAGCACGTCGGAAAGGGTGAGAGAAATGGGGGAAAAATGGGAAAAATGGGAAAAATGGGAATGGGAGGGACGGGAGGAGCACCTTGGAAAGGGTGAGAGAAATGGGGGAAAAATGGGAAAAATGGGAAAAATGGGAAAAATGGGAAAAATGGGAATGGGAGGGACGGGAGGAGCACGTCGGAAAGGGTGAGAGAAATGGGGGAAAACGGGAAAACGGGAAAAATGGGGAAAATGGGAAAAATGGGAAAAATGGGAATGGGAGGGACGGGAGGAGCACCTTGGAAAGGGTGAGAGAAATGGGGGAAAAATGGGAAAAATGGGAAAAATTGGAAAAATGGGAAAAATGGGAATGGGAGGGATGGGAGGAGCACCTTGGAAAGGGTGAGAGAAATGGGGGAAAAATGGGAAAAATGGGAAAAATGGGAAAAATGGGAATGGGAGGGACGGGAGGAGCACCTTGGAAAGGGTGAGAGAAATGGGGGAAAACGGGAAAAATGGGAAAAATGGGAAAAATGGGAAAAAATGGGAATGGGAGGAACTGGGAGGAGAAATGGGGGAAAGGGTGAGAGAAATGGGGAAAATGGGAAAAATGGGAAAAATGGGAGGGATGGAGGAGCACCTTGGAATGGGTGAGAAATGGGGAAAAAATGGAAAAAATGGGAAAAACAAAAAATAAGGAAAAATGGGAAGGGTGGGAAATGGGGAAAAATGGGAAAAAATGGGAAAAATGGGAAAAATGGGGGAAAATGGGAAAAATTGGGAAAAAATGAGAAAATTGGGAAAAAAAGGGGAAAATTGGGGGAAAATGGAGACAATTGGGAAAAAATGGGGAAAATTGGGATGGGAGGAGCACCTTGGAATGGGTGAAATGGGGAAAAAATGAAAAAAATGGGAAAAACAAAAAATAGGGAAAAATGGGAAGGGGTGGAAAATGGGGAAAAATGGGGAAAAAATGTGGAAAAAATGTGGAAAAATGGAAAAAAAAGGAAATTTGAATTTTGAGGTGGTGGATCTGCTGAACCAGGCGGCGCTGATCGGGAATGAGGGGAAAATCACCATCCTGAAACAGGTGAGAAAAATGGGAATTTGGGGGGAAAAATGGGATTTTGGGGAAAAATGGGATTTTGGGGGGAAAGTGGGATTTTTGGGTAGGGAAAAATGGGATTTTTGGGTAGGGAAAAATGGGATTTTGGGGGGAAAAATTGGGATTTTGGGGAGAAAAATTGGGATTTGGGGGGAAAATGGGATTTTTTGGGGGGGAAAATGGGATTTTTAGGGGGGAAGAAATGGGATTTAGGGGGGAAAAATGGGATTTTGGGGGGAAAAATGGAATTTAGGGGAGGGATAAGTGGGATTTGGGGGGGGATGGGATTTGGGATAGAAAATTGGGATTTGAAGTGGTAAAAAAATTGGGATTTGGGGAGGGGAAATTGGGATTTTGAGGTGGAAATTTGGGATTTTTTTGGGGTGTAAATTTTGCATTTTGGGGTGGAAAATAGGGAATTTTGGGTTTTTTTTAAGATGGAAAATGGGATTTTTGGGGGGATTGGGATTTTTTTTAGGGACATTGGAATTTGGGGTGGAAATTTGGGATTTTGAGGTGGAAAATAGGGAATTTTTGGGTTTTTTGGGATGGAAAATGGGATTTTTGGGATGGAAAATGGGATTTTTTGGGGGAAATTGGGATTTGGGGTGTAAATTTGGGATTTTTTTGGGGTGGAAAATAGGGAATTTGGTTTTTTTGGGATGGAAAATGGGATTTTTGGGGGAAAATTGGGATTTGGGGTGGAAATTTGGGATTTTTGGGTGGAAATTTGGGATTTTGGGGTGGAAAATAGGGATTTTTTGCTTTTTTGGGATGGAAATGGGATTTTGGGGGAAATTGGGATTTTTTTGGGAAATTGGGATTTTGGGGTGTAAATTTGGGATTTTTTTGGGATGTCCCCAGGTCCAGGAGCTGATCATCAACAAGGACCCCACGCTGCTGGACAATTTCCTGGATGTGAGTGGGAATTATGGGATGGAATTTTGGGATGGGGTTTTGGGATTTTTTGGGAAATTGAGATTTTTTTTGGGAGAAATTTGGATTGGGGTGGAAAATTGGGATTTTTGAGGTGGAAAATTGGGGTTTTTTCTGGGGGAAATCGGGATTTTGTGGTGGAAATTTGGGATTTTGAGGTGGAAAATTGGGATTTTGGGTGGAGGAAATTGGGATTTTGGGGGAAATTGGGATTTTGGGGGAAATGGGGATTTGGGGTGGAAAATTGGGATTTTTGGTGGAAAATTGGGGTCCTTTTTGCAGGAAATCATCGCGTTCCAGGCGGACAAATCCATCGAGGTGCGGAAATTCGTGGTGGGGTTCATCGAGGAGGCCTGGTGAGAAAAAAGGGAATTTTGGGGATTTTTAGGGGAATTTTGGGGCTGTTTTGTGGGAATTTTTAGAGCTGTTTTATGGGAATTTTTAGAGCTCTTTTATGGGAGTTTTAGAGCTGTTTTAAGGGAATTTTAGAGCTGTTTTATGGGAATTTTGGGGCTGTTTTGTGGGAATTTTTAGAGCTGTTTTATGGGAATTTTGGGGTCTTTTTATGGGAATTTCGGAGCTTTTTAATGGGAATTTTGGGGCTGTTTTATGGGAATTTTGGAGCTTTTTTATGGGAATTTTGGGGCTGTTTTATGAGAATTTTGGGGCTGCTTTTATGGGAATTTTGAGATGTTTTATGGGAATTTTGGGGCTGTTTTGGTGAGAGTTTTTGGGCTGTTTTGTAGGATTTTTGAGGCTGTTTTTGAGGATTTTTGAGGCCTTTTCAGTGGGAATTTTGTGGCTGTTCTGGTGGGAATTTTGGGGGTGTTTCAGGGCCATTTTGGTGGGAATTTTGGGTTGGTTTTGAGGAACTTTGGGGCTGTTCTGGTGGGAATTTTGAGGCTGTTTTTGAGGAATTTTGAGGCCATTCCAGTGGGAATTTTGGGGCTGTTTTGGGGCCATTTTGAGGCCGCTTTTCAGGAATTTTAGGGCCATTTTGTGGCAATTTTGGGGCCATTTTAGTGAGAATTTTGAGGCTGTTTTGGCACCATTTTGAGGCAGTTCCAGTGGGAGTTCTGGGACTGTTTTGGAATAATTTTGATTGTGTTTCTGAGGAATTTTGGGGGCCATTTTGTGGGAATTTCGAGGCCATTCCATTGGGAATTTTGGGACTGTTCTGGGGCCATTTTGAGGCTATTTTGGGGTCATTAATGGGAATTTTGGGGCTGTTTTATGGGAATTTTTAGAGCTGTTTTATGGGAATTTTGGGGCCATTTTGAGGCCATTTTGGGGTCATTAATGGGAATTTTGAGGCTGTTTTGGTGGGAATTTCGAGGCTGTTTTTTTGGGAATTTTGGGGTCATTTTGTGGTGATTTTGGGGCCATTTTGAGGCCATTTTGGGGTCATTTTGTTGGCTTTGGGGTGTCCCCAGCAAAAGGGACATCGAGCTGCTGCTGAAGCTCGTGGCCAACCTGAACATGCTGCTCAAGGATGAGAACGTCAACGTGGTGAAAAAAGCCATCCTGACCATGACCCAGCTCTACAAGGTGGCCCTGCAGGTGAGGGGACACACCTGGGGACACCTGGGGACACACCTGGGGACACCTGGGGACACACCTGGGGACACCTGGGGGACACCTGGGGACACCTGGGAACACTCAGGGACACCTGGGGACACACCTGGGGGCACTTGGGAACACTTGGGGGCACTCAGGGACACCTGGGGACACTCAGGGATACCTGGGGACACCTGGGGGGACACCTGGGGGTGCTCAGGTGGGGCCCCGATGCAAAAAACCCAGGATTTTCTACTCAAAAACCAAAGGGAAAATTCAGATTTTTTTGTTAAATCTGGTGGTTCTGGGAAGGGGCATGCTGAGCCTTAATATTAGATGCCAATTACCATAATTAATGCTAATTATCATGATTAATGCCAGTTACCATAATTACAGATAACGGCTTTAATGCTCCATATAAGTTACCGTAATTACCCGTAAAACTGGGCTCATTTCCGCCCGCACACCCAACGCCGTTACCGTAATTCCCCAACACAAACACCCACTTTTCCCCCATTCCCGTTTTTTTTCCCGCCGGGATTCGCAGTGGATGGTGAAGTCCAAGGTGATCAGCGAGCTGCAGGAGGCGTGCTGGGAGATGATGTCATCCATGGCCAGTGACATCATCCTGCTGCTGGACTCGGACAACGACGGCATCCGCACTCACGCCATCAAGTTCGTGGAGGGGCTGATCGTGACGCTGTCGCCGCGCACGGCCGACTCGGACGTGCCCAAGCGGCACGAGAACGACGTGAGCCTGGAGCGCATCCCCCGGGACCACCCCGTCATCAAGTACTGTGAGTAGTGGGGGATTTGGGATTGGGATTGGGATTGGGAATGGGGGAGTGGGATTGGGAATGGGAGAACGACGTGAGCCTGGAGCGCATCCCCCGGGACCACCCCGTCATCAAATACTGTGAGTGGGGTTGGGATTGGGGATTTGGGATTGGGATTTGGGATTTGGGATTGGGATTGGGATTGGGAATGGGAATGGGATTGGGAATGGGAATGGGAATGGGAGAACGACGTGAGCCTGGAGCGCATCCCCCGGGACCACCCCATCATCAAGTACTGTGAGTAGTGGGGGATTGGGGATTGGGGATTGGGGATTTGGGATTGGGGATTTGGGATTGGGGATTGGGGATTTGGGATTGGGATTGGGAATGGGAGAACGACGTGAGCCTGGAGCGCATCCCCCGGGACCACCCCGTCATCAAGTACTGTGAGTGGGGTTGGGATTGGGGATTTCGGATTTGGGATTGGGGATTGGGGATTTGGGATTGGGAATGGGATTGGGAATGGGAGAACGATGTGAGCCTGGAGCGCATCCCCCGGGACCACCCCGTCATCAAGTACTGTGAGTGGGGTTGGGATTGGGGATTGGGAATGGGATTGGGGGATTGGGAATGGGGGAGTGGGATTGGGAATGGGAGTGGGAATGGGAGTGGGAATGGGGGATTGGGATTTGGGAATGGGAGAATGACGTGAGCCTGGAGCGCATCCCCCGGGACCACCCCGTCATCAAATACTGTGAGTAGTGGGGGATTTGGGATTGGGAATGGGATTGGGAATGGGATTGGGAATGGGATTGGGAATGGGATTGGGGATTTGGGATTTGGGATTGGGATTGGGAATGGGAGAACGACCTGAGCCTGGAGCGCATCCCCCGGGACCACCCCGTCATCAAGTACTGTGAGTGGGGTTGGGATTGGGGATTTGGGATTTGGGATTGGGAATGGGAGATTGGGAATGGGAGAACGACGTGAGCCTGGAGCGCATCCCGCGGGACCACCCCGTCATCAAATACTGTGAGTGGAGAATATGGGATTTGGGATTGGGATTGGGATTGGGATTTGGGAATGGGAGAACGACGTGAGCCTGGAGCGCATCCCCCGGGACCACCCCGTCATCAAGTACTGTGAGTGGAGAATTTGGGATTTGGGATTGGAAATGGGATTGGGATTTGGGAATGGGAGAACGACGTGAGCCTGGAGCGCATCCCCCGGGACCACCCCGTCATCAAGTACTGTGAGTAGGGTTGGGATTGGGGATTTGGGATTGGGATTTGGGATTTGGGATTGGGATTGGGAATGGGAATGGGAATGGGAGAACGACGTGAGCCTGGAGCGCATCCCCCGGGACCACCCCGTCATCAAGTACTGTGAGTGGTGGGGGATTTGGGATTGGGGATTTGGGATTGGGAATGGGATTGGGATTGGGATTGGGATTGGGAATGGGATTGGGAATGGGAATGGGAATGGGAATGGGAGAACGACGTGAGCCTGGAGCGCATCCCCCGGGACCACCCCGTCATCAAATACTGTGAGTGGGGTTGGGATTGGGGATTGGGATTTGGGATTTGGGATTGGGAATGGGAATGGGATTGGGGGATTGGGAGTGGGAATGGGAATGGGAATGGGAGAACGATGTGAGCCTGGAGCGCATCCCCCGGGACCACCCCGTCATCAAATACTGTGAGTAGTGGGGGATTTGGGATTGGGGATTTGGGAATGGGATTGGGAATGGGAGTGGGATTGGGGGATTGGGAATGGGATTGGGAATGGGAGAACGACCTGAGCCTGGAGCGCATCCCCTGGGACCACCCCGTCATCAAGTACTGTGAGTAGGGTTGGGATTGGGGATTTGGGATTGGGATTTGGGATTTGGGATTGGGAATGGGAATGGGAATGGGAATGGGATTGGGAATGGGAGAACGACGTGAGCCTGGAGCGCATCCCCCGGGACCACCCCGTCATCAAATACTGTGAGTGGAGAATTTGGGATTGGGATTGGGAATGGGATTGGGAATGGGATTGGGATTGGGATTGGGAATGGGGATCAGGAATGGGAGTGGGAGCACCCCATTATCAAGTACAGTGAGTGGGATTGGGTGAGGTGACTCCACTGACCTTTTGAGCTGGGGACCTCGTTGTCCCCATTGTCCCCTCCCTGTTGGTGACCCCGCTGTCCCCGCTGTCCCCATTTTGGTGACCCCGCTGTCCCCATTTTGGTGACCCCTCTGTCCCTGCTGTCCCCATTTTGGTGTCCCCGCTGTCCCCATTTTGGTGTCCCCGCTGTCCCCATTTTGGTGACCCCGCTGTCCCCGCTGTCCCCGCTGTCCCCATTTTGGTGTCCCCGCTGTCCCCATTTTGGTGACCCCGCTGTCCCCGCTGTCCCAGCGGCGCTGTGGGAGGAGGGCAAGGCGGCGCTGGAGCAGCTGCTCAAGTTCATGGTGCACCCGGCCATCTCCAGCATCAACCTGACGGCGGCGCTGGGCTCGCTGGCCACCATCGCCCGCCAGCGGCCCATGTTCATGGCCGAGGTCATCCAGGCCTACGAGACCCTGCATGGTAACGTCCCCAGTGTCCCCTGAGTGTCCCCTGAGTGTCCCCAGTGTCCCCATGTTCATGGCCGAGGTCATCCAGGCCTACGAGACCCTCCATGGTAACGTCCCCAGTGTCCCCTGAGTGTCCCCAGTGTCCCCATGTTCATGGCCGAGGTCATCCAGGCCTACGAGACCCTCCATGGTAACGTCACCAAGGTATCCTCAGTGTCCCCTGAGTGTCCCCTGGTGTCACCAGGGACCCCTAACCTGTCCCCTGTCCCAGTAGCCAACCTGGCCCTGACACTGGCCACATCCCAGCTGTCCCCAGCTGTCTCTAACTTCTCCCCTCTCTTGGTAGCCAACCTGCCTCCCACGCTGGCCAAGTCCCAGCTATCCCCAGGTGTCCCTAACCCCTCCCCTCTCTCGGTAGCCAACCTGCCCCTGTCACTGGCCAAGTCCCAGGTGTCCCTGACCCCTCCTTTCTCGTAGCCAACCTGCCTCCCACGCTGGCCAAGTCCCAGGTGAGCAGCGTGCGCAAGAACCTGAAGCTGCACCTGCTGAGCGTGCTGCGGCACCCGAGCTCGGGCGACTTCCAGCCGCAGATCACCACGCTGCTGGTGGACCTGGGCACGCCGCAGGCCGAGATCGCGCGCTGCACGCCCGGGCCCCGCGACGGCCGCAAGCGGCCCCGGGATGAGCCCGAGGCCGGGCTCAAGAAAATCAAAATCGGTGAGGGGGCAAGGGAATGGCCCCAGGGGGCTGGTGGCCATTGGGGTGAGGGTGGTGGCCATTGAGGGGTTCTGGGAATGGCCATGGGATGAGCCCGAGGCCGGGCTCAAGAAAATCAAAATCGGTGAGTGACCCCCAGGGGCTGGTGGCCATTGGGGTGAGGGGTGGTGGCCATTGAGGGGTTCTGGGAATGGCCACAGGACGAGCCCGAGGCGGGGCTCAAGAGGATGAAAATTGGTGAGTGACCCCCAGGGGCTGGTGGCCAGCAGGATTCAGGGTGGTGGCCATTGAGGGGTTCTGGGAATGGCCATGGGACAAGTCCGAGGCCGGGCTCATGAAAATTGGCCAACCTGGTCAGGAGGGTCTGGGGACACCTTGGGGACACCTTGGGGACACTGGGGGGACATTTGGGGGGCTCTGAGAGTGTCACCTGTGTCACCTTTGTCACCTGTGTCACCTGTGCTGGAGTCACTGCTGACCCCCAAGAACGTGGCCAACCTGGTCAGGAGGGTCTGGGGACACCTTGGGGACACTGGGGGGACATTTGGGGGGCTCTGAGAGTGTCACCTGTGTCACCTTTGTCACCTGTGTCACCTGTGTTGGAGTCATTGCTGACTCCCAAGAACATGGCCAGCCTGGTCAGGGGACATTTGGGGACACTCTGGGCTCATCAGCATAGTGTACATGAGGTGTTTTGGGGGTCCCTGAGCTGTTTTTACCTGTCCCCAGGTGCTGATCAGCATGGTGTACCTCAGCTGTTTGTTTTTACCTGTCCCCAGGTGCTGATCAGCATGGTGTACCTGAGGCAGTTTTTGGTGTATCTGAGACAGGTTTTTGGGGTCCCTGAGGCAGTGGGGTCCCTCAGGTGTTTTTGGGGTACCTGAGGCAGGTTTTAGGGTCTCTCAGGTGTGTGTTTACCTGTCCCAGGTGCTGATCAGCATGGTGTACCTGAGGCAGTTTTTGGGGTACCTGAGGCAGTGGGGTCCCTCAGGTGTTTTTGGGGTACCTGAGGCAGGTTTTAGGGTCTCTCAGGTGTGTGTTTACCTGTCCCAGGTGCTGATCAGCATGGTGTACCTGAGGCAGGTTTTGGGGTACCTGGGGCAGGTTTTGGGGTCCCTCAGGTGTTTTTGGGGTCTCTCAGGTGTGTGTTTACCTGTCCCAGGTGCTGATCAGCATGGTGTACCTGTAGGATAGCCTGGGATAAACCTGGGACAGACCTGGGATAAACCTGGGACAGACCTGGGACAGACCTGGGGCACCCTATTCCCCCATTCCCACCCCATTCCCACTCTGTTCCCACTCCATTCCCATTCCCATCTCATTTCCACCTTATTTCCCATTCCCACCCCATTCCCTCTTTCCCCCATCCCCATCCCTTTCCCTCATCCCTTTCCCCATTCCCCATTCCTCCCATTCCCCTCTTTCTCATCTACCTCTATCCCCGCTTTCCCCATTCCCACCCCCCCCATTCCCCCATTCCCATCCCCATTCCCACCCCCATTCCCTCTTTCCCCCATCCCCATTCCCATCCTCATTCCCATCCCTCACCCCTCACCCCATTCCTCCATTCCCTCTTTCCCCCATTCCCCCATTCCCATTCCCACCCCTCACCCCCATTCCCACCCCATTCCCATTCCCATTCCCACCCCATTCCCTCTTTCCCCCATTCCCATTCCCCTCACCTCTTTCCCTCATTCCCATTCCCATTCCCACCCCCATTCCCGTTATTCCCTCTTTCCCCCATTCCCATTCCCATTATTCCCTCTTTTCCCCATCCCCATTCCCGTTATTCCCTCTTTCCCCCATTCCCATTCCCGTTATTCCCTCTTTCCCCCATTCCCATTCCCGTTATTCCCTCTTTCCCCCATTCCCTTTCCCCCATTCCCGTTATCCCCCCCCAGGTGTGGAGCAGACCAAGCTGCTGCGGGAGGAGCCCAAGGAGGAGAAGGTGGCCAAGCCGGACGGCGCCGTGGTCATCAAGCGGCGGCTGTCGGCGCTGGGCCAGGGCCAGGCCATCGCCGTGCTGGGCGCGCACGGCTCGCCCGGGGGGCTGCTGGACGAGACCCCCCAGGCCAAGCGCCGGCCCGAGCCCATCATGCCGGCCACGCAGCCACGGTCAGTGGCCAGATGGCCTGGAGGGGTTTGGGATCTGGGATTTGGGGTGGGATTGGGCCACGCAGCCACGGTCAGTGGCCAGGGTCAGGATTGGGGTGGGGTTTGGGGCCACGCAGCCACGGTCAGTGGCCAGCTGGCCCAGAGGGGTTTGGGATCTGGGGTTTGGGATCTGGGGTGGGGTTTGGGATTTGGGGTGGGATTGGGCCACGCAGCCACGGTCAGTGGCCAGGGTCAGGGCGGGATTGGGCCACGCAGCCACGGTCAGTGGCCAGGGTCAGGATTGGGGTGGGGTTTGGGGCCACGCAGCCACGGTCAGTGGCCAGATGGCCCAGAGGGGTTTGGGATTTGGGATTTGGGATGGGATTGGGCCACGCAGCCACGGTCAGTGTCTGGCTCTGATTCCAATCCCAGTCACATTCCTGACCCCATTGATCCCATTCCCAATCCCATTAATCCCATTAATTAATCCCATTAATTACTGCCAGGCTGGCAGGTGCCGGGGGCCGTAAGAAGGTGTTCCAGCTCTGACCCCAATCCCATTAATTAATTAATCCCATTAATTAATGCCAGGCTGGCAGGTGCCGGGGGCCGTAAGAAGGTGTTCCAGCTCTGACCCCAATCCCATTAATTAATTAATGCCATTAATTACTGCCAGGCTGGCAGGTGCCGGGGGCCGTAAGAAGGTGTTCCGGCTCTGACCCCAATCCCATTAATTAATTAATGCCATTAATTACTGCCAGGCTGGCAGGTGCCGGGGGCCGTAAGAAGGTGTTCCGGCTCTGACCCCAATCCCATTAATTAATTAATGCCATTAATTACTGCCAGGCTGGCAGGTGCAGGGGGCCGTAAGAAGGTGTTCCGGCTCAGCGAGGTGCTGAAGCCGCTCAGCGAGGTGCAGGTGGAGAAGCTCAAGCTCGGCGCCGTGCGGCGAATCCTGCGCTCCGAGAGAGCCGTGGCGGCCAGCGGGGCTGCCCAGGTACACCTGGGGACACCTGGGGACACCTGAGATGCAGCTGGGGACACCTGAGATGCACCTGGGGGCACCTGGGGGCACCTGAGATATACCTGGGGACACCCGGGGGCACCTGAGATATACCTGGGGATAGCTGGGGACACCTGAGATACACCTGGGGACACCTGGGGGCACCTGAGATACACCTGGGGACACCTGGGGGCACCTGAGATATACCTGGGGACACCTGAGATACACCTGGGGACACCTGGGGGCACCTGAGATACACCTGGGGACACCTGAGATACACCTGGGGACACCTGGGGGCACCTGAGATATACCTGGGGATAGCTGGGGACACCTGAGATACACCTGGGGACACCTGAGATACACCTGGGGACACCTGAGATATACCTGGGGGCACCTGAGATACACCTGGGGACAGCTGAGATACACCTGGGGACACCTGGGATACACCTGGGGTAACACCAGATTCCCCTGGAAGTACCCCCAGGGAACCCTTGAGTGACCCTTGACTAATTCCTGAATATCCCTTGAGTAACCACTGAGTGACCACTGAGTGACCACTGAGTGCCCCCTGGTGTCCCCCAGGCGCGGGTGAAGATCCTGGCCTGGCTGGTGACGCAGTTCCAGTGACCATTGACTAATCCCTGAGTATCCCTTGAGTTTCCCTTGAGTAACCACTGAGTAACCACTGAGTGACCACTGAGTGGCCACTGAGTGCCCCTGGTGTCCCCGCAGGCGCGGGTGAAGATCCTGGCGGCGCTGGTGACGCAGTTCCAGTGACCATTGAGTGACCATTGACTAATCCCTCAATATCCCTTGAGTATCCCTTGAGTATCCCTTGAGTAACCACTGAGTGCCCCCCCCAGGCGCGGGTGAAGATCCTGGCGGCGCTGGTGACGCAGTTCCAGTGACCATTGACTAATCCCTGAGTATCCCTTGAGTGTCTCTTGAGTAACCACTGAGTAACCACTGAGTGACCACTGAATGACCACTAAGTGACAACTGAGTGACCACTGAGTGCCCCCTGGTGTCCCCGCAGGCGCGGGTGAAGATCCTGGCGGCGCTGGTGACGCAGTTCCAGTGACCATTGACTAATCCCTGAGTATCCCTTGAGTGTCTCTTGAGTAACCACTGACCACTAAGTAACCACTGAGTGACCACTGAATGACCACTAAGTGACAACTGAGTGACCACTGAGTGCCCCCTGGTGTCCCCGCAGGCGCGGGTGAAGATCCTGGCGGCGCTGGTGACGCAGTTCCAGTGATCATTGACTAATCCCTCAGTATCCCTTCAGTATCTCTTGAGTATCCCCTGAGTGACCACTGAGTAACCACTGAGTGCCCCTGGTGTCCCCCAGGCGCGGGTGAAGATCCTGGCGGCGCTGGTGACGCAGTTGGAGGTGCCCCTCAAGGGCGAGGTGCTGTCCTTCATCCTGGACGACGTGCGGGCGCGGCTGGAGCTGGCCTTCGCCTGGCTCTTCCACGAGTACAACGCGCACCTGGCGGGGGCCGGCGGCCTGGAGCGCTACGACGAGTGCCTGATCGGGCTGCTGGCCGGGCTGCAGGAGAAACCCGACCAGAAGGACGGGTAGGGGACAGCGGGGACAGCCTGGGGACACTGGGGGTGGCATGGGGACACTGGGATGGGGCGGGAAACCCAACCAGAAGGACGGGTACGGGACACTGGGGACAGCGGGGGGACACTGGGGGTGGCATGGGGACACTGGGATGGGGCGGTAAACCCAACTAGAATGATGGGTAGGGGACACTGGGGACAGCTTAGGGACACTGGGGGTGGCATGGGGACACTGGGATGGGGGGGTGGCATGGGGACACTGGGATGGTGGGAAACCCGACCAGAAAGGGCGGAGTGCGAGACAGCGGGACAGCGGGGGGACACTGGGGACAGCGGGGATGGGTTGGTGTCACTGGGTGGGAAACTTGACCAGAAGGATGGGTTGGGGACACTGGGGACAGCGGGGACAGCTTGGGGACAGCGGGGATGGCGCGGGAAACCCGACTAGGAGCGAGTGCAGGACACGGGGACACCGGGGGTGGCATGGGGACACTGGGATGGGCGGTAAACCCGACCAGAAGGAAGGATGCAGGACAGCGGGGACAGCCGGGGGACACTGGGGGTGGCATGGGGACACTGGGATGGGGTGGGAAACCCGACCAGAAGGACAGGTACGGGACAGCTTGGGGACACTGGGGTGGCATGGGGACACTGGGATGGGGTGGGAAACCCGACCAGAAGGACGGGTACGGGACAGCAGGGGACACTGGGGGTGGCATGGGGACACTGGGATGGGGCGGTAAACCCGACCAGAAGGACGGGTACGGGACACCGGGGACAGCGGGGGGACACTGGGGGTGGCATGGGGACACTGGGATGGGGCGGGAAACGCGACTAGAAGGACGGGTAGGGGACACCGGGGACAGCTTGGGGACACTGGAGGTGGCATGGGGACACTGGGATGGTGTGGGAAACCCGACTAGAATGATGGGTACGGGACAGCAGGGACAGCTTAGGGACACTGGGGGTGGCATGGGGACACTGGGATGGGGTGGGAAACCCGACCAGAAGGACGGGTACGGGACAGCTTGGGGACAGCAGGGACAGCGGGGATGGGTTGGTGTCACTGGGTGGGAAACCCGACCAGAAGGATGGGTTGGGGACAGTGGGGGAACACAGGGGACAGCCTGCAGACAGCGGGGGGACACCAGGGATGAGTTGGTGTCACTGGGATGGGGTGAGAAACCCGATCAGAAGGACGGGTAGGGGACACTGGGGACAACCTGGGGACACCAGGGATGGCGTGGGGACAGCGGGGTTGGTTTGGTGTCACCGGGATTGAGTTGGTGTCACCAGGACTGGGTTGGTGTCATTTGGGTTGGGTTGGTGTCACTGGGGTGGGGACAGAAGGATTGGTTGGTGTCACTGGGATGTGTTGGTGTCCCTGGGGTGGGGACAGCAGGGCGGTGACACCGGCGCTGTCCCTGTCCCTGTCCCAGCATCTTCACCAAGGTGGTGCTGGAGGCGCCGCTCATCACCGAGAGCGCGCTGGAGGTGATCCGCAAATACTGCGAGGACGAGGTGGGGACACCGAGGGACACCGGGGACACAGGGGACACGAGGGTTCCAGGGGGCCACTGGGACACAGGGGAGACACTGTGGGACACAGCGGGGGACACAGGATACTGAGGACGTGGGGGACACTGAGGACACGGGGGGACACTGGGGACATGGGGGGACACTGAGGACACTGAGGACTAGAGAGGGCACACAGAGGTGACAGGTGTCCCGACACGGGGGGACACTGAGGGATATGGGGTGGACACCGAGGGACACTGTGGGACACTGAGGGCACACAGAGGTGACAGGTGTCCCCGTGTCCCCGCAGAGCCGCACGTACCTGGGCATGGCCACGCTGCGCGAGCTCATCCTGCGGCGCCCCTGTGGGACACGGGGGACACGGGGGGGACACTGAGGGACATGGGGGACACTGAGGGACACTGTGGGACACTGTGGGACACAGAGGGCACACAGAGGTGACAGGTGTCCCCGTGTCCGCAGAGCCGCACGTACCTGGGCATGGCCACGCTGCGCGAGCTCATCCTGCGGCGCCCCTCGCGGCAGTTCCAGTACCTGCACGTGCTGCTGGACCTGAGCTCCCACGAGAAGGACAAGGTGACGGTGGGGGGCGCTGGGGGGCCTGGGGGACACTTGGGGTCAGGCGCTGCTGACACTCACAGGTGACTCTCCAGGTGACATTAATGACACACAGGTGTGACTCTCCCATCCCCAGGTGCGGCAGCAGGCGCTGCTGACACACACAGGTGTGACCCAGGTGTGACACAGGTGACACTCAGGTGACACAGGTGACACTCAGGTGACACAGGTGTGACACAGGTGACTCTCCTGTCCCCAGGTGCGGCAGCAGGCGCTGCTGACACACACAGGTGTGACACAGGTGTGACCCAGGTGACACTCAGGTGACACAGGTGTGACACAGGTGACTCTCCTGTCCCCAGGTGCGGCAGCAGGCGCTGCTGACACACACAGGTGTGACACAGGTGTGACCCAGGTGACACACAGGTGACACACAGGTGACCCAGGTGACTCTCCTGTCCCCAGGTGCGGCAGCAGGCGCTGCTGACACACACAGGTGTGACACAGGTGACACTCAGGTGACACAGGTGACACTCAGGTGACACTCCTGTCCCCTGTCTGTCCCCAGGCTGCTGACACACACAGGTGTGACACAGGTGTGACACAGGTGACACACAGGTCACACACAGGTGTGACACAGGTGACACTCAGGTGACTCTCCTGTCCCCAGGTGCGGCAGCAGGCGCTGCTGACACACACAGGTGTGACACAGGTGTGACCCAGGTGACACTCAGGTGACACAGGTGACACAGGTGTGACACAGGTGACTCTCCTGTCCCCAGGTGCGGCAGCAGGCGCTGCTGACACACACAGGTGTGACCCAGGTGTGACACAGGTGACACAGAGGTGACACACAGGTGACCCAGGTGTGACCCAGGTGACCCAGGTGACACCTGTCTGTCCCCAGGTGCGGCAGCAGGCGCTGCTGACACACACAGGTGTGACACAGGTGTGACACAGGTGACACTCCTGTCCCCAGGTGCGGCAGCAGGCGCTGCTGACACACACAGGTGTGACACAGGTGACACTCAGGTGACCCAGGTGTGACACAGGTGACACCTGTCTGTCCCCAGGTGCGGCAGCAGGCGCTGCTGACACACACAGGTGTGACCCAGGTGTGACACAGGTGACACTCAGGTGACACACAGGTGACCCAGGTGTGACCCAGGTGACACAGGTGACACCTGTCTGTCCCCAGGTGCGGCAGCAGGTGCTGCTGACACACACAGGTGTGACACAGGTGTGACACAGGTGACACTCCTGTCCCCAGGTGCGGCAGCAGGCGCTGCTGACACACACAGGTGTGACACAGGTGTGACACAGGTGTGACACAGGTGACCCAGGTGTGACCCAGGTGTGACACAGGTGACTCAGGTGTGACTCTCCTGTCCCCAGGTGCGGCAGCAGGCGCTGCTGTTCATCAAGCTCATGTACGAGAAGGAGCAGCTCCGCGAGTACGTGGAGAAATTCGCCCTCAATTACCTGCAGCTGCTGGTGCACCCCAACCCCCCCTCCGTGCTCTTCGGGGCCGACAAGGACACAGGTGACACCCCAACACCCACGGGAACCCCCAATGTCCCACAGGAACCCAGAATGTCCCACGGGAACCCGTGGAAAATGTCCCCACGGGAACCCAGAATGTTCCGTGGGAAACCCCGAATGTTCCATGGGAATCCAGAATGTTCCATGGGAATCCAGAATGTTCCATGGGAAACCCCAAATGTTCCATGGGAATCCAGAATGTTCCATGGGAACCCCAAATGTTCCATAGGAAACCCCAAAATGTTCCATGGGAATCCAAAATGTTCCATGGGAAACCCCAAATGTTCCATGGGAATCCAAAATGTTCCATAGGAAACCCCAAATGTTCCATGGGAATCCAGAATGTTCCATAGGAAACCCCAAATGTTCCATGGGAATCCAGAATGTTCCATAGGAAACCCCAAATGTTCCATGGGAATCCAGAATGTTCCATGGGAATCCAGAATGTTCCATGGGAAACCAAAATGTTCCATAGGAAACCCCAAATGTTCCATGGGAATCGAGAATGTTCCATGGGAATCCAGAATGTTCCATGGGAAACCCCAAATATTCCATGGGAAACCCCAAATGTTCCATGGGAATCCAAAATGTTCCGTGGGAATCCAGAATGTTCCATAGGAAACCCCAAATATTCCACGGGAAACTCCAAATGTTCCATGGGAATCCAGAATGTTCCATAGGAAACCCCAAATGTTCCATGGGGAACATTCAATATTCCACAGGAATTCCAAATGTTTCAAAGCCCTCTACCTGTACCTGTACCTGTACCTGTCCCTGTCCCTGTACCTGTCCCTGTACTTGTACCTGTGCCTGTACCTAGCCCATTTTTGGTCACTGTCACCCCATTTTTGTCATTGTCACCCCATTTTTGTCATTTTTCTGTCCCCCAGAGGTGGCAGCTCCCTGGACAGAGGAGACCATCAAGCAGTGCCTGTCCCTGTCCCTGTCCCTGTCACCCCATTTGTGTCCCTTTGTGTCCCCAGAGGTGGCAGCCCCCTGGACAGAGGAGACCATCAAGCAGTGCCTGTCCCTGTCACCCCATTGTCACCCCGTTTTTGTGTCCCCAGAGGTGGCAGCCCCCTGGACAGAGGAGACCATCAAGCAGTGCCTGTACCTGTACCTGTCCCTGTCACCCCATTGTCACCCCGTTTTTGTGTCCCCAGAGGTGGCAGCCCCCTGGACAGAGGAGACCATCAAGCAGTGCCTGTACCTGTACCTGTCCCTGTCACCCCATTTTTGTCATTTTTGTCCCTTTTGTGTCCCCAGAGGTGGCAGCCCCCTGGACAGAGGAGACCATCAAGCAGTGCCTGTACCTGTACCTGGCCCTGCTGCCCCACAACCACCGGCTCATCCACGAACTCGCCTCCGTCTACACCGAGGCCATCGCCGACATCAAGCGCACGGTGCTGCGCGTCATCGAGCAGCCGGTGCGGACACGGGGGGGGACAGGGACAGGGACACTGGGGACAGGGGACATGGACAGGGGACAGGGGGGACATGGGGACAGGGGACAGGGGACAGGGGGACAGGGGACAGGGTACATGGGGACAGGGGGACAGGGGGACAGGGGGAGTGGTAATTGGGGACATGGACAGGGGACAGGGGGGACATGGACAGGGAAAGGGACAGGGCAGGGGGACATGGACAGGGGACAGGGACAGGAGGGGGACAGTGGGGGAGGGGACAGGGGGACAGGACACAGGACAGGGGACATTGACGGGACAGGGGGGGACAGGGGACAGGGGACATGGACAAGGGACAGGGGACAGGGGACAGGGGGACAGGGACAGTGGGGACATGGGGACAGGGGACATGGACAGGGGACAGGGGGACAAGTGGGGGGACGGGACAGGGACAGGGGGGGGGACATGAAAAAGGGACAGGGGACGGGGACAAGGGACAGGGACAGGGGACGGGACAGGGGACAGGGACAGTGGGGACATGGGGACAGGGGACACGGGACACAGGACAGGGGACGGGGACAGTGGGGACGTGGGAACATGGGGACAGGGGACATAGGGACATTGGGGACAGTGGGGACATTGGGGATATTGGGGACACTGGGGACGTTGGGGACATTTTCCCTGTTTTCTGCCCAGATCCGTGGCATGAACTCCCCAGTGACAGTTTGGGATTTTGGGTTTAGAAATGCAGATTCTGTGTTTAGAAATGCAGGTTTTGGGTTTAGAAATGCAGGTTTTGGGTTTAGAAATGCAGGTTTTGGGTTTAGAAATGCAGGTTTTGGTGAATTTTGTGTGTTTTCTGCCCAGATCCGTGGCATGGGCATGAACTCCCCGGTGACAATTTGGGATTTTGTGTTTAGAAATGCAGATTCTGTGTTTATAGAAATGCAGATTTTGGTTAAATTTGGGCGATTTTCCCTGTTTTCTGCCCAGATCCGTGGCATGGGCATGAACTCCCCCGAGCTGCTGCTGCTGGTGGAGAACTGCCCCAAGGGCGCCGAGACGCTGGTGACGCGCTGCCTGCACAGCCTGACGGACAAAGGTGTGGCCTGGGGACACCTGGGGACACCCGGGGGGGTGGCAGTGACGTCACCAGCGACGTCACCAGTGTCCCCTGCCCCGCAGTGCCCCCCTCCCCCGAGCTGGTCAAGCGTGTCCGGGACCTTTACCACAAGCGGCTGCCGGACGTCCGGTTCCTGATCCCCGTCCTCAACGGGCTGGAGAAGGTGGGAGTGGCCTTTGTCACCTCCCCGGTGTCCCCGGTGTCCCCCGGTGTCCCCCGGGCTGAGCGTGGCGGTTTCTGGTGCAGAAAGAGGTGATCCAGGCGCTGCCCAAACTCATCAAACTCAACCCCATCGTGGTGAAGGAGGTGTTCAACCGGCTGCTGGGGACACAGCACGGTGAGGGGACAGCTTGGGGACAGTGTGGGGACACTGGGGATACTGGGGACAGTGGGGACACAGCACGGTCTGGGACACAGCACGGGTGGGGGACAGCTGTGGGGACAGTGTGGGGACACTGGGGACAGTGGGGACACAGCATGGTGGTGAGGCTTGGGGACAGCTTGGGGACACTGGGGACAGTGGGGACAGTCTGGGGACACAGCACGGTGAGGGGACAGCTTGGGGACACTGGGGACACTGGGGACACAGCACGGTGAGGGGACAGCTTGGGGACAGTGTGGGGACACTGGGGACACAGCACGGTGAGGGGACAGCTTGGGGACACAGCACGGTGAGGGGACAGCTTGGGGACAGTGTGGGGACACTGGGGACACAGCACGGTGAGGGGACAGCTTGGGGACACTGGGGACACAGCACGGTGAGGGGACATGGGGACAGTCTGGGGACAGCCAGGATCACAGCATGGTGAGGGGACAGTCTGGGGGATGGCTGGGGGACAGGGGACAACCCTGGAGTGGGATGGGGGACATCCCAAAGGTTGGGGACACTGTGACATCCCTGGAGGGGCTGCGGGAGCACCCCAGGGTGTGACAGCCCCTTGTCCCCTGTCCCCACCATTGTCCCCTGTCCCTGTCCTCTGTCCCTGTCACCCCCTCATGTCCCTGTCACCCCCATTGTCCTCTCTCCCTGTCCCCTGTCCCCCCCATTGTCCCCTGTCCCCCAATGTCCCCTCCCTGTCCCTGTCCTCTCTCCCTGTCCCCTGTCCCTGTCCCGCCATTGTCCCCTGTCCCCCCCATTGTCGGCCTGTCCCTATCCCCGTCCCTGTTCCCCATTGTCCCCTGTCCCCCCATTGTCCCCTGTCCCTGTCCCCGCCATTGTCCCCTGTCCCCCCATTGTCGCCTGTCCCTCTCCCCTGTCCCTGTTCCCTGTCCCTGTCCCCCCATTGTCCCCTGTCCCCTCTCTCTGCCCTACCATTGTCCCCTGTCCCTCTCCCTGTCCCCTGTCCCTGTTCCCTGTCCCCCCATTGTCCCTGTCCCTCTCCCTGTCCCCTGTCCCCCCCATTGTCCCCTGTCCCTGTCCCCCCATTGTCCCCTGTCCCTCTCCCTGTCCCTATCCCTGTCCCCCCCATTGTCCCCTGTCCCTGTCCGTCCCTGTCCCCCATTGCTCCCTGTCCCTGAACCCCAGTCTGTCCCCGCACACATCGCTCCTCCAGTGTGACATGAAATCCATCATCAAGTGGGACACCGTGGGGACACCATGGGACATGGGGTGCCTGGGACAGGGACCCAGTGACACCGCCGGGAGCTGCTGCATGGACCTGCAACATCGACTCCTCCAAGTGTGACATGAAATCCATCATCAAAGGTGGGGACACCGTGGGGACACCCACAGGGACATGGGCACTGGGGTGACAGGGACATGGGCCGCACGCCCCCAGTGGACAGTCCATCATCAGGTGGGACCCTGGCACCGTGCACAGGGGACCCAGCCACAGGTGACTCGAATCCATCCCAGTCCTCCCAGTCCCCAATCCCTCCCAGTCCCTCCAGTCCATCCCAGTCCATCCCAGTCCCCAAGTCCTTCCAGTGCCCTCAGTGCCTCCATCCCTCCCAGTCCCCAGCCAGTCCCTCCCACTCCCCCCATCCCAGTCCCCCAGTCCTTCCCAGTGCCCTTTTAGTCCCTCCCAATCCCCTCCCACTCCCATCCCAGTCCATCCCAGTTTATCCCAGTCCATCCCAGTCCCCTCCCAGTCCCCCACTCCCCTCCCAGTCCTTCCCAGTGCCCTTTTAGTGCCTCCCACTCCCCTCCCAGTCCCTCCCACTCCCCTCCCAGTCCTTCCCAGTGCCCTTTTAGTCTATCCCAATCCCCTCCCACTCCCTCCCAGTCCTTCCCAGTGCCCTTTTAGTCCCTCCCACTCCCCTCCCACTCCCCCAGTCCCTCCCAGTCCCATCCCACTCCCCCCACTCCCCCAATCCCATCGCAGTCCCATCCCAGTCCCATCCCAGTCCCCCCCAGTCCCTCCCAGTCCCCTCCCAGTCCCCCCCAGTCCCGCAGCCCGTCCCAGCCGCGGTGTCCCCGCAGCCACCAACCTGTGCTTTGCGGAGCGGAACGTGTACACGTCGGAGGTGCTGGCGGTGGTGATGCAGCAGCTGATGGAGCAGAGCCCCCTGCCCATGCTGCTGATGCGCACGGTCATCCAGGCCCTGACCATGTACCCCCGCCTGGGGGGCTTCGTCATGAACATCCTGTCCCGCCTCATCATGAAACAGGTCTGGGCACCCCGAAATTACCCCAAAATCCCGTTAAAATCACCCCAGAATTCACCCCAAAACTGACTCCAAAATCCCGCTGAAATTACCAAAAATACCAAAAAAATCCCACTGAAATTACCCCAAAATTACCCCAAAATCCCGTTAAAATTACTCCAGAATTCACCCCAAAACTGGTTCCAAAATCCCGCTGAAATTACCACAAAATTACCCCAAAGTCCCGCTGAAATTACCCCAAAATCCACTCCAAAACTGGCCCCAAAATCCCACTGAAATTACCCCAAAATTCACCCCGACCTGGCCCCAAAATTTCCGATGCTCACGGTGATCCAGGCCCTGGGGGGTTCGTCATGAACATCCTGTCCTGCCTCATCATGAAACAGGTCTGGGCACCCCAAGTCATGAACATCCTGTCCCGCCTCATCATGAAACAGGTCTGGGCACCCCTAAATTACCCCAAAATCCCACTGAAATTACCCCAAAATAAAAAAAAATCCCACTGAAATTAACCCAAAATTACCCCAAAATCCTGCTAGAATTACCCCAGAATTCACCCCAAAACTGACTCCAAAATCCCGCTGAAATTACCAGAAAATACCAAAAAAATTCCTGCTGAATTACCCTGAAATCCACTCCAAAACTGGCCCCGAAATCCCACTGAAATTATCCCAAAATCCCACTGAAATTACCCCAAAATTCACCCCGACCTGGCCCCAAAATTCCCGATGCTCACGGTGATCCAGGCCCTGACCATGTACCCCTGGGGGGCTTCGTCATGAACATCCTGTCCCGCCTCATCATGAAACAGGTCTGGGCACCCCTAAATTACCCTGAAACTACCCCAAAATTACCCCAAAATCCCGTTAAAATCCCCCAGAATTCACCCCAAAACTGACTCCAAAATCCCGCTGAAATTACCACAAATACCAAAAAAATCCCCCTGAAATTACCCCAAAATTACCCCAAAATCCTGTTAAAATTACTCCAGAATTCACCCCAAAACTGGTTCCAAAATCCCGCTGAAATTACCACAAAATACCAAAAAAATCCCACTGAAATTACCCCAAAATTCCTGCGAAAATCCCGCTGAAATTACCCCAAAATTCACTCCCGGTTCATAAGTGCCCCCCAGATGCCCCCACGTGATCCCCAGACCCTTTGGGGACACCTGAACAGGTGGGGACAGGGGGACCCCAGGTGTGTCCCGCCAGGTGTGGAAGCACCCCAAGGTGTGGGAGGGGTGTTGATGCCAGGTGTCCCAGGTACCCCCAGGTGACCCCAGGTGTCCCAGGTGACCCCAGGTACCCCCAGGTGACCCCAGGTGTGTCTCCCCAGGTGTGGAAGTACCCCAAGGTGTGGGTGGGGTGTTGATGCCAGGTACCCCCAGGTGACCCCAGGTGTCCCAGGTGACCCCAGGTGTGTCCCCCCAGGTGTGGAAGTACCCCAAGGTGTGGGAGGGGTGTTGATGCCAGGTGTCCCAGGTACCCCAGGTGACCCCAGGTGTGTCCCTCCCCCAGGTGTGGAAGTACCCCAAGGTGTGGGAGGGGTGTTGATGCCAGGTACCCCCAGGTGTCCCAGGTACCCCCAGGTGACCCCAGGTGTGTCCCCCCAGGTGTGGAAGTACCCCAAGGTGTGGGAGGGGTTCATCAAGTGCTGCCAGCGCACGAAGCCGCAGTCGTTCCAGGTGATCCTGCAGCTGCCCCCGCCCCAGCTCAGCGCCGTGTTCGACAAGTGCCCCGAGCTGAGAGAGCCCCTGCTGAGCCACGTGCGGGCCCTCACACCCCACCAGGTGACATGGGGACACATTGGGGACAGGGGACAGTGCTATGGGACAGGGGACATGGCCCTGGGACAGGGACAGTGCCCCGAGCTGAGAGAGCCCCTGCTGAGCCACGTGCGCGCCCTCACACCCCACCAGGTGACACTGGGGACACCGTGGGGACACCATGGGGACAGGGGACAGTGTATGGGGACAGGGGACAGTGCTATGGGACAGGGACAGTGCCCCGAGCTGAGAGAGCCCCTGCTGAGCCACGTGCGGGCCCTCACACCCCACCAGGTGACATGGGGACACCGTGGGGACACCATGGGGACAGGGGACATGGCCCTGGGACAGGGGACAGTGCTATGGGACAGGGACAGTGCCCCGAGCTGAGAGAGCCCCTGCTGAGCCACGTGCGCGCCCTCACACCCCACCAGGTGACATGGGGACACAGTGGGGACAGTGCTGGGGATGGGGGACAGTGCTGGGGACAGGGAACAACCCCTGGGGACAGTGACATTCCCCTGGGGACAGGTGTCACTCCCAGGGATGTCACCTGTCCCCTCCCTGTCACAGCAAGCGCACATCCCGCTGTCCACCATGGCCATCCTGGAGGCCACCACGCGCCATGAGCCCGAGGGGACACCTGGAGAGGTGGGGACAGGGGAGGGGACACGGGGGGACACCTGGGGAGGTGGGGACAGGGGAGGGGACACGGGGGGGACACCTGGAGAGGTGGGGACAGGGGAGGGGACACCTGGAGAGGAGTGACAGAGTGACCCCAGAGCCCTTGGGGACCCCCAAAAATGGTGGCTTTGGGAGTCAGGGTGGCCCCAAACCCTTTGGGGACACCTGGAGGTGGGGAGAGAGGGACAGGGTGACCCCAGAGCCTTTGGGGACACCTGACAGAGTGACCCCAGAGCCCTTGGGGACCCCCAAACATGATGGCTTTGGGGTTTTGGGGCTCAGGGTGACCCCAGAGCCTTTGGGGACACCTGGACAGGTGGGCACATGGTGGGGGCTGACATTTTGGGGACCCCTCCCCGTGGGGACAAGGGACAGGTTGGGATCCCCCCCTCACCTGTCCTTGTCCCCAGGAGAAGCCCCCGAAACGCCCGAGCGAGGAGGAGCCCAAGGCCAAGGGGGGCCCCCCAGCCCCGGGGGGGGGTCCCAGCTCGGGCTCCTCCCCCTCCAAAGCCCCCCCAGATTTGGGGGGCTCCGACCTGGAGCCCCCCTCCATCTTCATCAGCGTCCCCGAGGATGAGGAGAGCTCGGGGGGAGGGGACACGTCTCCCCCCGACGCCACCCTCGACCCCCCCAAGGTGAGCGCACCCCCTCCCCTTTTCAGGTACCCCATTTTTGGGGGGCTTTTATCACCCCTCCCCCTCTTTCTCTTCTCCCCCCAGGACCCCCCCGCGGGCACGGAGCCCCCCCAGACCCTGCCCCCCCCCAGCGAGGCCCCCCCCGGCAGCCCCCCCTCATCGGAGCCGCCCCCCCCCGGCACCCAGAGCCCCGAGGGGCCCCCGGGGGGGGTCCCCGATGTCCCCACCGAGGGCTGAGGGGGGCGGGGGGAGCCCCCCGAGACCCCCGGGCCTGGGGGGGCTCAATAAAAAACCTGGGAGAGGAGTTTGGGGTCCGGTCTGGGTTTTTTTGGGGGGAGGGGGGCGTGGCTTTGTGTTGGGATGCAGGTTAGGGGGCGTGGTCAGCGTTCAGGTGTTGGGTGGGCGTGGCTTGGGTCACCTTTAGGGCGGGGTTTTGATCAGTGGTGGGCGTGGCCTCTACTTGGGGCATGGTGATGTTTTAGGGGCGTGGTTTCCCCGTTTTGGGGTGGGGTTTGTGTCGATTGGGGGCGTGGTCTGTGCTTTGGGGGGCGGGTTCTGCCGCTCATGGGTGTGGCCTCATTTTGGGGGTGTGATTTCCATGTTTGGGGCGCCGGGCCCCGGGGCGCTGCCGCCGGTTCGGCTCTCCGTGGTGCGGCTGGCGCGGAGCCGGAGCCCGCCCGGAGGAGCCGCCGAGCGCAGCCGCGTTTGCTGCAACCTCGGCCGGGAGCTGCATTTCTATGGAGGGGCTGGAAGCGGGGGACGCGGCAGCCGCAGGGTAATGGGGAGAACCGGGGATAACGGGGAGAACCGGGGATAACGGAGGATAACGGGAGGGGGACCGGGGAGAATTGGGGAATAACGGGGGAGAACCGGGGATAACGGGGAGGACCGGGGATAACGGGGGAGAACCGGGGATAATGGGGAGAATGGGGATAACGGGGAGAATCGGGGATAACGGGGGAGAACCGGGGAGGACTGAGGTAGGACCGGGGAGGACTGAGGTAGGACCGGGGAGAATGGTGGAAAACGGGGGATCACGGGGGGATGGGGGAATAATGGGGGGAATGGGGGGAAAAGGTGACCCCAGGGCTGGTGACAGTGACCGTGACCCTAAAAACTACCCAGGGGCCTCCTGCTAGTGGGGACAGTGGTGGCAGTGACCCCAGGTTTGGTGACAGTGATCCCAGGATTGGTGACAGTGACCCCAGGTTTGGTGGCAGTGACTCCAGGATTGGTGGCAGTGACTCCAGGATTGGTGACAGTGACCCCAAGTTTGGTGACAGTGACTCCAGGATTGGTGGCAGTGACCTCAGGGACACTGACAGTGATCCACAGAATCCTCCCGGGACCCTGCTAGTGGGGACAGTGGTGACAGTGGCCCCAGGGCTGGTGACAGTGGCCCCAGGGCTGGTGGCAGTGACCCCAGGTTTGGTGACAGTGACTCCAGGTTTGGTGACAGTGACCCCAGGTTTGGTGACAGTGACTCCAGACCCCCCAGGACCCTCCAGACATCCCCAGGGGTGACCCAGGGTGGGCACAGAATCCTCAGGGAGCGCCAGGGTTGACATCCCTGGACAGTGACAGTGACAATCCCAGTGACAGTGCTGGTGCCAGTGCCAATGGCAGTGACAGTGACAATGACAGTGACAGTGACAGCTCTGTGTCCCCGCAGTCCCTGGACCTGCAGCGCCCCATCGACAGGCGCGTGTACAAGGGCACTCAGCCCACCTGCCACGACTTCAACCAGTTCACGGCGGGCGCTGAGACGCTGCCGCTGCTCGTCGGCTTCTCGGCCGGGCAGGTGCAGTACCTGGACCTGGCCAAGAAGGACAGCGCCGGCCGGCTCTTCAACGAGGAGGTGAGGGGACAGCGGGGACACCGGGACACCCCTGGGGCCACCGGGAACCCCTTGGGACCACCAGTATCCCCCTGGGGCCACCAGGGCCACCAGGAACCCCTTGGGACCACCAGTATCCCTCTGTGGCCACCAGGAACCCCTCAGGACCCCCATGGGACCCCCAGGACCTCCCCAGGGCCACCAGGAACCCCTTGGGACCCCCATAGGACCACCAGGAACCCCTTGGGATCGCCCCTGGGACCACCAGGGCCACGAGCAGCCCCTTGGGATCCCCATGGGCCACCAGAACCTCACCAGGGCTACCAGGAGCCCTTTGGGATCACTCATGGCACCACCAGGAGCCCAGTGGGACCCCCAGGGCCACCTTGGGATCCCCCATGGGACCATCAGGATACCACCAGGGCCACCAAAAATCCCTTGGGACCCCCATAGGACCACCAGGAACCCCTCAAAACCCCCATGGGACCACCAGGATTCCCCCAGGACCACCCAAAACCCCCTTGGGACCCCCATGGGACCACCAGGGCCACCAGGAACCCCTCAGGACCCCATGGGACCACCAGGAACCCCTCAGGACCCCATGGGACCATCAGGATACCACCAGGGCCACCCGAAACCCCCTTGGGACCCCCAGGAGCCCCTCAGGACCCCCAGGATTCCCCCAGGGCCACCCGAAACCCCCTTGGGACCCCTTTTAGGCTCTCCCCCCGCCCCCCCGCCTCCTTTTTAACCCTTTCCCCCCCGCCCCCGCAGCGCCTCATCGACAAGTCCAAGGTCACCTTGGTCAGGTGGCTGCCGGACACGGAGCGCCTGTTCCTGGTGTCACACGCCAGCGGCCACCTGTACCTGTACGACTCGGAGCAGCCGTGCGGGGCGGGCAGCCCGCAGTACACGCTGCTCACGCAGGGCGAGGGCTTCCGGGTCTTCTCGTGCAAGAGCAAAACGCCCCGGAACCCGCTGCTCAAATGGGCCGTGGGCTCGGGGCCGCTCAACGAGTTCGCCTTCTCGCCGGACGGGCGCTGGCTGGCGTGCGTGAGCCAGGACGGGCTGCTGCGGGTGTTCCACTTCTCCTCCATGCTGCTGCAGGGCATGATGAGGAGCTACTTCGGGGGGCTGCTCTGCGTCTGCTGGAGCCCCGACGGGCGCTACGTGGTCACGGGGGGCGAGGATGACCTGGTCACCGTGTGGTCGTTCGCCGAGGGCCGCGTGGTGGCGCGCGGCCACGGCCACAAGTCGTGGGTGAACGCGGTGGCGTTCGATCCTTTCACCAGCGCGCCGGCCGCCGCCGAGGAGGGGGGTGGGGGCGGGCAAGGCGGGGACACCCCCGAGGACCCCCCGAGTGTCACCTACCGGTTCGGTTCTGCCGGCCAGGACACGCAGTTCTGCCTCTGGGACCTCACCGAGGACGTGCTGGACCCTCGGCCGCCCCCTCCCCGTGCTCGCTCTGGAGACCCCCCACCCCCAATTTCCATCACGGCGGGGCTGCCGCGCTCCTTGTCCCGCTCCAACAGCCTCCCCCAACCCGGCGGGGGTCCCCAAATTTCCCCCGTGTCCCCCCGGTGCTGAGCGCGGGGCGTTTCGCCACGCTGACCCTGCGCGACCCCCGCGGGCCCCCCGAGAAGGAGCACAAGCGTTACCACAGCCTGGGCAACATCAGCCGGGGAGGGGGCAGCGCCGAGAAACCCCCCCCGGGAGGGGCCGGCGGGGGGTCCCGGGGGTCCCTGGACATGGCCAAGGTGCTGGGCACGGCGCTGTGCCCGCGGCTGCACGAGGTGCCGCTGCTCGAGCCGCTGGTGTGCAAGAAAATCGCGCAGGAGAGGCTGACGGTGCTGCTGTTCCTGGAGGATTGCATCGTCACGGCGTGCCAGGAGGGGCTCATCTGCACCTGGGCACGGCCCGGGGTCTCTGTGAGTGCGGGAGGGGTCTCGGAGGGGATTTGGGGGGAATTTGGGGGGATTTGGGGTGGTTTCGAGGGAATTTTAGGGGGTTTAGAAGGGATTTTGGGGTGCCAGGAGCTCCAGGTGTGCATCGTCACGGCGTGCCAGGAGGGGCTCATCTGCACCTGGGCACAGCCTGGGGTCTCTGTGAGTGCGGGGAGGCGATTTTGGGGGGGTTAGAGGGGATTTGGGGGGTTCCGGTGGGATTTGGGGGATTTTGGGGGTGCCAGGAGCTGCAGGTGTGTATCGTGACGGCCAAGCCAGGAGGGGCTCATCTGCACCTGGGCACGGCCCGGGGTCTCTGTGAGTGCGGGGAGGCGATTTTGGGGGGGTTAGAGGGGATTTTGGGGGGTTCCGGTGGGATTTGGGGGGATTTTGGGGTGCCAGGAGCTCCAGATGTGCATCGTGACAGCCCCGCCAGGAGGGGCTCATCTGCACCTGGGCACGGCCCGGGGTCTCTGTGAGTGCGGGGAGGCGATTTTGGGGGGTTAGAGGGGATTTTTGGGGGGGATTTGGGGTGGTTTCGAGGGAATTTTAGGGGGTTTAGAAGGGATTTTGGGGTGCCAGGAGCTGCAGGTGTGCATCGTGACGGCCCAGCCAGGAGGGGCTCACCTGCACCTGGGCACGGCCCGGGGTCTCTGTGAGTGCGGGGAGGCGATTTT
This sequence comes from Muscicapa striata striata, assembly GCA_030060385.1. Lineage (NCBI taxonomy): Eukaryota > Metazoa > Chordata > Aves > Passeriformes > Muscicapidae > Muscicapa > Muscicapa striata. The sequence goes on from JAREIS010000568.1 coordinate 113,203, forward strand.
GGGGGATTTTGGGGGTTTAGAGGGGATTGGGGGATTTTGGGGGTTTAGAGGGGATTGGGGGATTTTGGGGGGTCTAGGATACGGTTTTGGGGTGCCGGGAGCTGCAGGTTTATATCGCGACAGCCCCGCCAGGAGGTGTCGGGCACGGCCCGGGGTCTCTGCGAGTGCGGGGAGGGGTCTCAGACGGGATTTTGGGGGGTTTAGAGGAGATCCGGGGGGATTTTGGGGTGTTTAGAGGGCATTCGGGGGGGGGGGGGGAATTTTGGGGGATTTGGGGGTGCCAGCATCACCTGGACCATATCGCGATAGTCTGTCGGGGTGGGCTCGTCTGTTCCCAGAGGCGACCCCGCGGTCCCCGTGAGTCTGGGGGTGTCCGGGAGGGGATTTTGGGGTGGTTTAGGGGGAATTTGGGGGGCTTTGGGTCGGGGTTAGAGGAGATTTGGGGGGATTTGTGGTCCCAGGACCCTGTCACGATAATCTGTCGTGACAATTTCCTCTCTCCTCGGTGTCCCCGTGGGTCTGGGGGCGTCCGGGCCGGGATTTTGGGGTGGTTTAGGGGAATTTGGGAGGGTTTGAGGGAGGTTTAGAGGGAATTTGGGGGGATTTTGGGGGTCCCAGCAGCACCAGGACCCTGTCGCGATAATCTGTCGTGACAATTTTCTCTCTCCCCGGTGTCCCCGTGAGTCTGGGGGTGTCCGGGAGGGGATTTTGGGGTGGTTTCGGATGAATTTGGGGGGCTTTGGGTCAGGGTTAGAGGAGATCTGGGGAAATTTTGGGGGGATTTGGGGTCCCAGGACCCTGTCGCGACAATCTGTCGTGACAATTTCCTCTCTCCCCGGTGTCCCCGTGAGTCTGGGCGTGTCCGGGCCGGGATTTTGGGGTGTCCAGGGCGAGTTTTTTGGGGAACAAATCGCGGATTTTGGGGCTTTGGTGGAGGGGGAATCCCTGCGATGACGTCACCAAGGAGTGGCGTTTGTCCCCTCCCCCGGTGACCGCTGTCCCCTCCCCCCCCTGCAGGGCCTGTCCTCGCAGAACGGCGGCTCCCCGAGTGGCACCGTGGTGTAGCTGTCACCTGTGTCACCCCCCGTGTCACCGCGGGTGTCACCTGTGTCACCCCCGTGTCACCCGCAGTGCCACCCCCGTACTACTGAGCCCCCCCGGCGCTGTCCCCGCGGTGTCCCCGCTGTCCCCAGGGCGGTGGCACCCTGTCCCCGCTGTCCCCAGGGTGGTGGCACCGCTGTCCCCAGGGTGGTGGCACCGCCCCCACCCCGTGCCTTCGTCACTTTATTGTCCCCGCGGGGCCACCGCGCGTCCCCCCCACCCTTATTTATACTAAAGAGAATTTTTTTGGCAGCCGGGTGGCACCGGCGTGTCCGGGGGAGGGGACAACGAGGGGACAATGAGGGGACAACGAGGGGACAATGAGGGGACAGCGCGGGGAACACACAGGGTGGCACTTGGGGACAGCGCGGTGACACGCTGGGTGGCACAGGAGACACGGGGACACTGTGGGTGGCACGAGGATGGACTGGGGACACTGTGGGTGGCACTTGGGGACAGCGCGGGGACACGCTGGGTGGCACTTGGGGACACGGGGACACTGTGGGTGGCACGGGGATGGACTGGGGACACTGTGGGTGGCACTTGGGGACAGCGCGGGGACACACAGGGTGGCGCTTGGGGACACGGGGACACTGTGGGTGGCACGGGGATGGACTGGGGACACTGTGGGTGGCACTTGAGGACAGAGCAGGGACACTGTGGGTGGCACTTGGGGACACTGTGGGTGGCACTTGGGGACACGGGGACAAGTCGGGGACGGTTTGAGACACGGGAGGTGGCACAGGGGACAACTTGGGGACGCGGGGGTGGCACAGGGGGACAGTTCGGTAGCACAGGGACAATTTGGGACACGTGAATGATGCAGAGGGGACAATTTGGGGACACGGGGGATGGCACAAGGGGACATTTTAGGGACACGGGGGTGGCGCAGAGGGGACAATTTGGGGACAGGAGGTGGCACACGGGACACGAGGACATTTTAGGGACACGGGGGTGGCACGGGGGACACGAGGACAATCTGGGGACACGGGGATGGCGCAAAGGGGACAATTTGGGGACACGGGGGTGGACAGGGGACACGAGGACAATTTGGGGACACCCGGCCGGCGCAGAGGGGACAATTTGGGGACACAGCGGTGGCAGAAACACAACCTTTATTCTCGTCCCCTCCCCCCCCGCGGAGGAGCGTCACAAACTGGGGGAGGGGTCAATTTGGGAGGGGGCGACCCCGGGGGTCAAATTTTGGGGTGGGGGCATAAATAGGGGAGGGGTCCCTACAAATAAATTACTACCGGGGGCTCGGATTTGGGGACCCCCGCCCCTTTTCGGGGGTCGCGTCCCGCTGCCCCTCGGGGAGGGTCATGGGGGCACCGGGGAGACCCCTCCCCAAATTATGTGGGGGGACACGCGCGGTTGGGACCCCCCCGGGGGGGGTGGAGTGGTTTGGGGGAGGGGCTCGGATTTGGGGACCCCCCCCCACCCCACGGTGGGATTTTGGGGGGAGGGGAGGGGGGGGGTCCTGTGATTTTGGGGAGGGGTCTCTGTACAGGGAAAGGGGGGTCAAGTGCAACAAAGTGGGGGGGCGCTTTGGGGACACCTCGGGGACACTTTGGGGACAGCCCCGAATTAAGGGGGGGTCCCGGGGGGCGCGGGCGGGGGGCGCAGGCCGGCGGCGCAGAGCAGCAGACAGTCCTTGGTGGCACCGGCGTGTGGCACCTGGGGACAGCGACACGGTCAGGGCGCGCGGGTGGCACCGCCACCATCGCCACCGTTGTCACCGTTGTTGTCACCAACTCCTCCCCCCACGCTGTGTCACCTTCCCAGGTCCCCGCCGGGTGGTGGCACCTCCCCCCCCCGCGTTGTTGGGGACATAAGGGACACAGGGTGGCACTGCCCGGGGTTGGTGACAGTGCCAGCGGTGGTGGCAGTGCCGGGGGTTGGTGGCAGTGCCAGCGGTGGTGGCAGTGCCCAGGGTGGCCCAGCCGTGGTTGTCACCTCGCCGGGGTTGGTGGCCCAGCCTGGGGAGGTGGCCTTGGGGACATGTCCAGGGTGGCAGTGGCAGGAGGTGACAGGAGGTGGCAGTGGCAGGGGTGGGGGTGGCAGTGGCAGTGGCAGGGCTGGCCTTGGGGACATGCCTAGAAGTGACAGTGGCAGGGGGTGACAGGGGCGAGGGTGGCAGTGGCAGTGCCGGGTGGCACAGGTGACACAGGTGACAGTGACAGCCCCACGTACCCGGGCCCAGAGCAGCAGGTGCTGGGACAGGGGGGGTGACAGTGGGTGACAGGGGGTGACAGGGGGTGACAGTGGCAGTGCCAGGGGGGGCGTGGTCAGGGTTGGATCCCTCCCCCCCCCAAAATATTGGGGAACCCCCCTTTTGGGGTTTCCCCCTCTTCCCCCAAATTTAGGGAGCCCCCAGTCCCAAATTTGGGGAGGGGACAATGTCCTGACCCCCCCCTTCCCCCCAAAATCATCCCAAAATATTTTGGGGTCCCGAGGAATTTGGGAGCTCCTGGTGAATTTTGGGGGGGGGGGGGGTCTGGAGGGGACACCCAGGGTGGGTTGGGGACATTTCCGGGGGTGACACTGAGGGGACCCCAGGGAATTGGGGAGGGTCACAGGGATTTGGGGACATTCCCAGGGGTGTCCCCGAGGATTTTGGGGGTCCTTGCCTGGGGCGGGGGGCCGGGCCTGGGGGTCACAGGGATTTGGGGACATTCCCAGGGGTGTCCCCAAGGATTTTGGGGGTCCTTGCCTGGGGAGTGGGGGGGGCCGGGCCCGGGGGTCACAGGGATTTGGGGACATTCCCAGGGTGTCCCCGAGGATTTTGGGGGTCCTTGCCTGGGGGCGGGGGGCCGGGCCCGGGGGTCACAGGGATTTGGGGACATTCCCAGGGGTGTCCCCAAGGATTTTGGGGGGGGTCCTTGCCTGGGGGCGGGGGGGGGCCGGGCCCGGGGGGGTCACAGGGATTTGGGGACATTCCCAGGGGTGTCCCCGAGGATTTTGGGGGGGGTCCTTGCCTGGGGGCGGGGGGGGGCCGGGCCCGGGGGGGTCACTCTGCAGCCGCCGCAGTTTCGCTTCCAGTTCCAGGTTGCGGCTCTCGGCCTCCTGCAGGCGCCTGCGGGGAGGGGACAGTTGGGGACAGTTGGGGACACCCCCGGGGACACCCCCGGACCCCCTCGGTCCCCGTTCTCCTGCGCTGTGGCCGCGGTGTCATTGTCCCCAAAACAGCTGGGGACACCGGGGACACTGGTGTCACCTCCCCGGTGCTGGCTGTCACCCTGGTGTCACCCCCGGTGTCACCTCCCCGTTCCCAGTGCCAGCCACGCCCACTGGCCGCTGTCCCCCACAGACCGGGCGTCACTCGGCTGTCCCCAACCCTGTCCCGGTTTTGGTGTCACCTCGTTGTCCCCTCTCTGTCCCCTCTGTCCCTCTGTCCCCTTCCTGTCCCTCTGTCCCTCTGTCTCTCTGTCCCTCTGTCCCCTCCCTGTCCCTCTGTCCCTGTGTCCCCTCTGTCCCCTCCCTGTCCCTCTGTCCCTCTGTCTCTCTGTCCCTCTGTCCCCTCTGTCTCTCTGTCCCTCTGTCCCCTCCCTGTCCCTCTGTCCCCTCTGTCCCCTCCCTGTCCCTCTGTCCCTCTGTCCCTCTGTCCCCTCCCTGTCCCTCTGTCCCTCTGTCCCTCTGTCCCCCCGTACCGGGCCAGCCCCTGTCCCGCCGCCCGCAGCTTCCCGAGCTCCCGCTCCAGCGCCTCCCGCCCGCGCCGCTCCTTGGCCAGCGCCTCCCGGAGCTCCGGGACCGACACCGGGACCGACACCGACACCGGCTCCGGGACCGACACCGGCTCCGGGACCGACACCGGCACCGGGACCGACACCGGCACCGCCTCCGGGACCGACACCGGCACCGGCTCCGGGACCGCGACCGGGACCGCAGGAACCGCCGCCGCCACCTGCGGGAACCGCGTCTGCCTGGGGACCCCCGGGATTCCCGGGATCCCCCGAACCGGGAACCGAACCCGGAATTACCGGGATTCGGGATCCCCCGAACCGGGCACAGAACCCCGGGATTCCTGGGATCCCCCCGAACCGGGCACGGAACCCCGGGATTCCTGGGATCCCCCCGAACCGGGCAGTGATCCCGCGATCCCCCGAACCACCGAGATTCGGGATCCCCCAAACCGGGCACTGACCCCGGGATTCCCGGGATCCCCCCGAACCGGGAACTGATCCCGGAATTACCGGGATTCGGGATCCCCCGAACCGGGCACGGACCCCCGGGATTCCCGGGATCCCCCCGAACCGGGAACTGAACCCGGAATTACCGGGATTCGGGATCCCCTGAACCGGGCACGGACCCCCGGGATTCCCGGAACTCCCGTGATCGCCCCGAACCACTGAGATTCGGGATCCTCCGAACCGGGAACTGATCCCGGAATTCTCGGGATTCGGGATCCCCCGAACCGGGCAGTGATCCCCGAAATTACCGGGATCCCCCCGAACCCCCGGGATCCCCCGAACCCGCCAGTGGCCCCCGGGATTCGGGATCCCCCGAACCGGGAACGAGCCCCGGGATTCCCGGGATCCCCCGAACCCTCGGGATTCCCGTGATCCCCCCGAACCGGGAAATGATCCCGGAATTCCCGGGATTCGGGATCTCCCCGAACCGGGAACCGAACCCGGAATTACCGGGATTCGGGATCTCCCCGAACCGGGAACCGAACCCGGAATTACCGGGATTCGGGATCCCCCGAACCGGGAACGAGCCCCGGGATTCCCTGGATCCCCCGAACCCTCGGGATTCCCGTGATCCCCGAACCGGGAAATGATCCCGAATTCCGGGATTCGGGATCTCCCGAACCGGGAACCGAACCCGGAATTACCGGGATTCGGGATCTCCCGAACCGGGAACCGAACCCGGAATTACCGGGATTGGGGATCCCCCGAACCGGGAACCGAACCCGGAATTACCGAGATTCGGGATCCCCCGAACCGGGAACCGAACCTGGAATTACCGGGATTGGGGATCCCCGAACCGGGAACCGAACCTGAATTACGGGATCGGGATCCCCGAACCGGGAACCGAACCCGGAATTACCGGGATTCGGGATCCCCCGAACCGGGAACCGAACCCGGAATTACCGGGATTCGGGATCCCCCGAACCGGGAACGAGCCCTCGGGATTCCCGGGATCCCCCGAATCAGGCACTGACCCCCGAAATTCCCGGGATTCCCGTGATCCTCCGAACCGGACACGAACCCTCGGGATTCCTGGGATCCCCCCGAACCCCCGGGATTCGGGACCCCCCGAACCGGACACTGAACCCCGGGATCTCCCCGAACCCCCGAAATTCGGGACCCCCCCGAACCGGGATCCCCTTTTTCCCCCGTCGGCACCGCAATTCCCGGAATTTCTGGAATTCCCGGATTTTGGGACCCCTCCCCACCAGCCGCCGACCCCTCCCCAAATTCCAGGACCCCCCCCCGGTCCCCCCAAATCCCGCACGTACCGGCGGTGCCCGGGGGGGCTCCGTGCCCGGGGGGGGGGCGGTCCTGGGGGGCGCCCCCTTGGCCGGGGGGGGGCCCTGGGGGGCGGGGGAGGGGCCTGGGGTGGGGGGGGCGCTTTTTGGGGGGGAGAGGCCGTGGGGGGAGGGGCAGGAGACCCTTGGGGTGCAGGGACCCCTTTTGGGGGGCTGTGGGGGCGGGGGCCCCTTTAAGTGGGGGTCCCCGCAGGTTGGGGGGAGGGGCTTTGGGTGGGGGATGGGATTCTTGGGGGGGCCCCCCCTTGGGGGTGGGGGGGGGCAATTTTTGGGGGGGTGTTCCCGTGAGTGGGGGGGGCCCTTTTTGGGGGGGAGGTCCCGTCAGTTCCGAGGTCCCCGTGGGCGGGGGGGGCTCTTTTTGGGGGGGGGCCCCCGGCGGGGTGGGGGATGGGGGCGGGGGGGGCGTGCCCCTCCGCGGGGGGGTCCCGATGGCCAAGGGGGTCCCGCTGCGCGGGGGGGTCCCCGATTCGGGGGGGGTCCCCCACTCCCCCTCCAGCTCCATGGCTGCGTCCTGGTCCCACTCCTCATCCTCATCCTCATCCTCATCTTCCTCCTCTTCTTCCTCATCCCTAAAACCGGCGGGGGGGGGGGCACAGGGGTGAGGGGGAGCCCCCTCCCCAAAATCCCATCCCCATCCCCCCCCCCATTCCCACCGTACCCCATTGTCCCCCCCCCACATTTCCCTCCCCGCCCCCTCCGGTCCCAAAAACCCCCAAAACCCCCAGACCCCCAAAAACCTCCCAGCCCCCCAAGCCCCCCAGCCCCCCAAAACCCTCCCAGCACCCCAAAACCCCCCCAGCTCCCCCCAAGCCCCCCCCAGCCCCCCCAAACTCACTCGCGCTCCCCCCGCGCGTACGAGTACCCCACGAACGGGAGGTGCAGCCCCAGCTCGGGGGGGTCCCCCGGCTCCCCCAGCAGCTCCTGCGGGGGGGGGACACGGTCAGTATGGGGAGGGGGCGCCGGAGGGGTCCCCGATCCCACCCCGGGTCTGTCCCGGGTCTATCCCGGGTCTGTCCTGGGTTCATTAACCCCTCACCTGCCGGCTCAGGCAATCGTCCAGCACGGTCTATCCCCGGTTCTCTCCCCGGTTTATCCCCAGTCTATCCCGGATCTATCCCTGGTTTATCCCCGGTCTATCCCAGGTTTATCCCGGGTTTATCCCGGGTTTATCCCGGGTTTGTCCCGGGTCTATCCCGGTATTCATTAACCCCTCACCTGCCGGCTCAGGCAATCGTCCAGCACGGTCTATCCCCGGTTCTATCCCGGATCTATCCCATGTCTATCCCCGGTTTATCCCAGCTCTGTCCCGGGTTTATCCCGGGTCTATCCCGGGTCTATCCCGGGTTCATTAACCCCTCACCTGCCGGCTCAGGCAATCGTCCAGCACGGTCTATCCCCGGTTCTATCCCGGATCTATCCCATGTCTATCCCCGGTTTATCCCGGCTCTGTCCCGGGTCTATCCCGGATCCATCCCGGATCTATCCCGGCTCTGTCCCGGGTTTATCCCGGGTCTATCCCGGTATTCATTAACCCCTCACCTGCCGGCTCAGGCAATCGTCCAGCACAGTTTATCCCATGTCTGTCCCCAGTTTATCCCCGGTTCTCTCCCCGGTCTATCTCAGGTTTATCCCGGGTTTATCCCGGCTCTGTCCCGGGTCTATCCCGGGTCTGTCCCGGGTTCATTAACCCCTCACCTGCCGGCTCAGGCAATCGTCCAGCACGTCGAAGTTGGAGGTGTCGGCGGCGCCGGCGGCGCTGGGCGCGAAGGGGCGGGGCAGCGGCGGAGCGCGCGCCAGCGCAGCCCGCGAACAGCGGCAGCGCGCGGAAATCGCGCGCGCCCCCGCGGCCCAGGCGCGCGCCCGGCGCGCACAGCAGCCCCGCACGAGCGCGCGCGCGGCCGCCGGCACCGCCCGGCCCCGGCCCCGCCCCCGGCCCCGGAGCCTTCCTCGCCCCCTCCTCATCCTCGGGCTCGTCCTCGGGCAGGTGCAGGTGGTCCTGGGGGGGGGAGGGGAGGGGAGGGGAGGGGGTGAACCCAGTGCGAGCCCAGTGCGTCCCAGTACATCCCAGTATGACCCAGTGTGATCCCAGTGCGTCCCAGTATGATCCCAGTACATCCCAGTGTGATCCCAGTGTGATCCCAGTGCATCCCAGTACATCCCAGTATGATCCCAGTGTGATCCCAGTGTGATCCCAGTGCGTCCCAGTATGATCCCAGTACATCCCAGTGTGATCCCAGTGTGACCCCAGTATGATATCAGTACATCCCAGTGTGATCCCAGTACATCCCAGTATGACCCAGTGCGTCCCAGTGTGATCCCAGTATGTCCCAGTACATCCCAGTATGACCCAGTGCGTCCCAGTGTGATCCCAGTATGTCCCAGTACATCCCAGTATGATCCCAGTGTGATCGCAGGGTAATCCCAATATGATCCCAGTGTGATCCCAGTATGACCCCAGTATGATCCCAGTGCGTCCCAGTCCCCCCCAGTCTATCCCAGCACGCCCCCACTCCTGTCCCAGTCCCTCCCATTCCCCCCCCAGTCACTCCCAGTCCGCCCCATTCCCTCCCAGTACCCCGAGTCCCTCCCAGTACCCCCAGTCCCCCAATCCCTCCCATTCCCCCACAGTCCCTCCCATTCCCCCAGTCCCTCCCAGTACCCCCAGTCCCCCAATCCCCTCTCAATCCCCCTCAGTCCCTCCCAGTCCCCCAATCCCCCGGTCCCCCAGTCCCTCCCAGTCCTCCCAGTCCCTCCCAGTCCATCCCAGCAACCCCCCACCCCTCCCAATCCCCCAGTCCCTTCCATTCCCCTCCCAGTCCCTCCCAGTGCCCCCAATCCCCTCAATCTCCCCCAATTCCCCCAATCCCCCATTTCCCTCCCAGTTCCCTCCCAGTCCCTGCCAGTCCCTCCCAGTCCATTCCAGCACCCCTCCACTCCCCTCCCAGTCCTCCCAGTGCCCCCATTCCCCTCCCAGTCCTCCCAGTGCCCCCAATGCCCCCACAGTCCCCCATTCCCCTCCCATTCCCCCCACAGTCCCCCAGTCCCTCCCAGTGCTCCCAGTGCTCCCAGTGGCACCTGGAAGTGCAGGATCTTGGCGTAGGTCTCGAGGGGACGCTGTCGGCGAAGAACGGGGCCGCCGTAGAACATCTCGTAGGCCAAAACCCCCCAGCGCCCACCAGTCACACTCGGGCCCGTAGGAGCGAGGGTCCTCGACCGCCAGCAGCATCTCGGGGGACAGGTAATCGGGGGTGCCCACGGCCACTGCTGAGCGCACCTGGGGACATTGGGGACATTGGGGACAGGTAATCGGGGGTGCCCACGGCCCGAGGAGTGTACCTGGGGACATTGGGGACATTGGGGACAGGTAATCGGGGTGCCCCGGCCACCATGGGGCGCACCTGGGGACATTGGGGACATTGGGGACAGGTAATCGGGGGTGCCCGGCCACCGGGAGCACCTGGGGACATTGGGGACATTGGGGACATTGGGGACAGGTAATCGGGGGGGTGCCCACGCCACCGAGGAGTGTACCTGGGGACAGTGGGGACATTGGGGACAGTGGGGACATTGGGGACATTGGGGACATTGGGGACAGGTAATCGGGGTGCCCACGGCCACCGCGGAGTGTACCTGGGGACATTGGGGACATTGGGGACAGTGGGGACAGGTAATCGGGGGTGCCCACGGCCACCGCGGAGTGTACCTGGGGACATTGGGGACATTGGGGACAGTGGGGACAGGTAATCGGGGGTGCCCACGGCCACCGAGGAGTGTACCTGGGGACATTGGGGACATTGGGGACATTGGGGACATTGGGGACAGGTAATCGGGGGTGCCCACGGCCACTGCTGAGCGCACCTGGGGACATTGGGGACATTGGGGACATTGGGGACAGGTAATCGGGGGTGCCCACGGCCACCGCGGAGTGTACCTGGGGACATTGGGGACATTGGGGACATTGGGGACATTGGGGACATTGGGGACAGGTAATCGGGGGTGCCCACGGCCACCGCCGAGCGCACCTGGGGACATTGGGGACATTGGGGACATTGGGGACATTGGGGACAGGTAATCGGGGGTGCCCACGGCCACCGAGGAGCGCACCTGGGGACATTGGGGACATGGGGACATTGGGGACATGGGGACAGGTAATCGGGGGTGCCCACGGCCACCGCTGAGCGCACCTGGGGACATTGGGGACATTGGGGACATTGGGGACATTGGGGACATTGGGGACAGGTAATCGGGGGTGCCCACGGCCACCGCGGAGCGCACCTGGGGACATTGGGGACATTGGGGACATTGGGGACAGGTAATCGGGGGTGCCCACGGCCACTGCTGAGTGTACCTGGGGACATTGGGGACATTGGGGACATTGGGGACATTGGGGAGAGTGAGGGGATTTGGGACATTGGGGACAGTGGGGACATTGGGGACATTGGGGAGAGTGAGGGGATTTGGGACATTGGGGACATTGGGGACATTGGGGACAGGTAATCGGGGGTGCCCACGGCCACCGAGGAGTGTACCTCGGGACATTGGGACATTGGGGACATTGGGGACATTGGGGACATGGGGACATTGGGACAGGTAATCGGGGGTGCCCACGGCCACCGCCGAGCGCACCTGGGGACATTGGGGACATTGGGGACATTGGGGGGATTGGGGGAATATGGAATACTGGGGACACCGGGGGACATTGGAGATATTTGTGACATTTGGGGACACTGGGGACATTGGGGATAAGGGGGACTTTGGGGACACTGGGGACATTGGGGATGAGTCCGGGGGAATTCTCCAGGTACTTACAGAGTTGAACTCCGTGTCCCCCACTGTGTCCCCCCCCGTGTCCCCCCCGTGTCCCCCCCGTGTCCCCCCCATCCCCCGCTGTCACTCACGGTGCCATCGGGCCCCAGGCGCAGGCAGGACCCGAAGTCCCCAAGCCGGACGTGTCCCCAGCGGTCCAGCAGGATGTTGTCGGGTTTGATGTCCCTGAGGGGGGTGGCCTTTGTCACCTCCCCCTGTCACCATCCCCAGACCCCCAAGACCCCCAGAGCCCCCCATGTCCCTCCTGTGTTCCTGGGTGTCCCCTGTCACTCCATGTCCATCAATGTCCCCTCAATGTCCCCATGTCCCCCCATGTCCCCTCAATGTCCCCATGTCCCAATGTTCCCCAGTGTCCCCTCAGTGTCCCCAGTGTCCCCAATGTCCCCCCATGTCCCCAATGTCCCCAATGTCCCCATGTCCCTCCACGTCCCCTCAATATCCCTATGTCCCTGTGTCCTCAGTGTTCCCTCAATGTCCCAATGTCCCCCCATGCCCTCCATGTCCCCTCAATGTCCCCATGTCCCCATGTCCCTTGTGTCTCCATGTCCCCTCCAGTGTCCCCAGTGTCCCCAATGTCCCCATTGTCCCCAGTGTCCCCAGTGTCCCCAATGTCCCCAGTGTCCCCAGTGTCCCCAATGTCCCCAGTGTCCCCGTACCTGTGCACGTATCCCAGCCGGTGCACAGAGTCGATGGCCATGTCCCCAGTGTCCCCAATGTCCCCAATGTCCCCAATGTCCCCAATGTCCCCAGTGTCCCCAGTGTCCCCGTACCTGTGCACGTAGCCCAGCCTGTGCACAGAGTCGATGGCAATGTCCCCAATGTCCCCAGTGTCCCCAATGTCCCCAGTGTCCCCGTACCTGTGCACGTAGCCCAGCCTGTGCACAGAGTCGATGGCCATGTCCCCAGTGTCCCCAGTGTCCCCAGTGTCCCCAGTGTCCCCATGTCCCCGTACCTGTGCACGTAGCCCAGCCTGTGCACAGAGTCAATCGCCATCACCAGCTCGGCCAGGTAGAAGCGCGCCATGGCCATGTCCCCAATGTCCCCAATGTCCCCAGTGTCCCCAGTGTCCCCAGTGTCCCCAGTGTCCCCAGTGTCCCCGTACCTGTGCACATATCCCAGCCTGTGCACAGAGTCAATCGCCATCACCAGCTCGGCCAGGTAGAAGCGCGCCATGGCCAGCGGCAGCCGGTCCCCAAATTTGCTGAGCAGGGTCAGGAGGTCACCCCCGATGTAGTACTCCATCACCAGGTACTGTGGGGACATGGGGACACATTGGGGACATGGGGACACATTGGGGACATGGGGACATGGGGACAATGCAGTACTCCATCACCAGGTACTGTGGGGACACATTGGGGACATGGGGACACACTGGGGACACATTGGGGACATGTGACATGGGGACATGGGGACATGGGGACAATGCAGTACTCCATCACCAGGTACTGTGGGGACATGGGCACAGCTTGGGGACACGGGGATGGCATGGTTGCAGTGTCACCCCCTGAGGTGATGGGGGGACACTGAGGTGACAGTGAGGTGATACTGAAGTGACACCCAGGTGGCCAGGGTGACAGTGAGGTGACACTGAGGTGATGGGGGGGACACTGAGGTGACAGGGAGACACCAAGGTGACCCCACGGTGACCCAGGTGACCCAGGTGACACGGTTGTGACACAGGTGACACCGAGGTGCTCCCGGTGACACAGGTGACCCTGAGTTGACCCCGCGGTGGCCCTGGTGACCCGGCTGTGACACAAGTGACACTGAGGTGACACTGGGGTGGCACTGAGGTGACCCGGCTGTCCCCTCACCAGGCACTGCGGGTCCTGGAAGGCGAAGTGCAGCCGCGTGATCCAGCGCCGGTCCCCGCGCGCCAGCACCTCCCGCTCCTCGCGGAAACACGACACCTGTGACAGGGACAGCGACAGGGACAGCGACACCGCTGGTGACAGCGACAGGGACAGCGACAGGGACAGGGACAGGGACAGGGACACCGCTGGTGACAGCGACAGTGACAGGGACAGCGACAGCGACAGGGACAGGGACACCGCTGGTGACAGCGACAGTGACAGGGACAGCGACAGGGACACCGCTGGTGACAGCGACAGTGACAGGGACAGGGACACCGCTGGTGACAGCGACAGTGACAGGGACAGGGACACCGCTGGCAACAGCGACAGAGAGAGCGACAGCAACAGTGACAGAGACAGTGACAGGGACAGCGACAGGGACAGGGACAGGGACAGCGACAGGGACACTGCTGGTGACAGAGAGAGCAACAGAGACAGTGACAGGGACAGGGACAGAGAGAGCGACAGGGACAGGGACAGAGAGAGCAACAGACAGCAACAGCGACAGGGACAGGGACACCGCTGGCGACAGAGACAGTGACAGTGACAGGGACAGGGACAGGGACAGGGACAGGGACACTGCTGGTGACAGAGAGAGCGACAGAGACAGCGACAGCGACAGGGACAGAGAGAGCGACAGTGACAGCGCTGGTGACAGTAACAGCAGCACGGCTGGTGACAGTAACAGCAGCACGACTGGTGACAGTGACACCGCTGGCGACAGTGACACGCTGCACGTGGGGACAAGCGCGGCCCCAGCGACACCGCTGCCGTCACCGCCACCCCCCTGGTGGCACTGCCTGAATGGCGCCATCCCCCTGCTGGCGTCCCCAGAGTGTCCCCGAGTGTCCCCACATGTCCCCGCATGTCCCTTGAGTGTCCCCACACATCCTTCGAGTGTCCCCAAGTATCTCCAGCTTTCCCAAAGGGTCCCCCGAGTGTCCCCGAGTGTCCCCGAGTGTCCCCGAGTGTTCCTGAGTGTCCCCAAGTATCCCCTGTGTGTTCCCAAGTGTCCCCAATGTCTCCGGTTTCTCCCAAATGTCCCCAGTGTCCCCAATATCCCCAAGTGTCCCCAATGTCCCCGATGCTCCCACTGTCCCTCTGTCCCCCTGTCCCCTGTCCCTCTAACCCCTGTCCCCTCTCCGTTTGTCCCCCTGTCCCCTCTGTCCCCCTGTCGCCTTTCCCCTGTCCCCTGTCCCTCTGCCCCCCTGTCCCTCTGTCCCTGTCCCCTGTCCCTCTGTCCCTCTGTCCCCCTGCTGTCCCTTGTCCCTGTCCCTGTCCCCCTGCTGTCCCCTGTCCCTGTCCCTCACCTGTCCCCTCCGCAGCATGTCCCATTTGTTCATGATTTTCATGGCGTAGATCTGCCCGTTCTCCTTCATCCTCACCACGGCCACCTGCGGGGGGACACGGGGGACACGGGGGACACAGGGGGGACACAGGAGGGACACAGGGGGGACACGGGGGGGGACACGGGGGGGACACAGGGGGGACACGGGGGACACGGGGGACACAGGGGTCACGGGGGACACGGGGGACACGGGGGACACGGGGGTCACGGGGGACACGGGGGGACACAGGGGGGACACGGGGACACGGGGGACACGGGGGACACGGGGGTCACAGGGGGGACACGGGGGTCATGGGGGGGAGTCACAGAGGGTCACAGGGGGGACACGGGGGGTCACGGGGGTCACGGTGCCACCCCGCTGTCCCCGGAGGTGCCACCCCGGAGGTACCACCCGGTGCCACCCGCTCTGTCCCCGCTCTGTCCCCGCTGTCCCGGCGCTGTCCCCGCTGTCCCCTGGTGCTACCCGCGCTGTCGCACTGTCCCCGCTCTGTCCCGCGCTGTCCCCGCGCTGTCCCCTGGTGCCACCCCGCTGTCCCCGCTGTCCCCGCTCTGTCCCGCTGTCCCTCACCTCGCTGAACGCGCCCCTCCCGATCACCTTCAGGATCTCGAAGTCCCCGCGCTGCAGCTGCAGCTGCTGCCCGCGCTGGCCGCGGGCTCGGCTGGGGGCGAGGGGAGGTCACGGACCGCCGGGGGGCAGGGAGCACCGGGGGTCAGAGACCACCGGGGGACAAAGAATACCGGGGGTCAGAGACCACCGGGGGAGCACCGGGGGCAGGGAATACCCTGGGGGCAGGGAATACTGGGGGTCCAGGGAATACCGGGGTGGTCAGGGACCACCGGGGGTCAGGGAATACCGGGGGACAGGAATACTGGGGGGTCAGGGAATACTGGGGGACAGAGACCACCGGGGGGTACAGGGACCACCGGGGAGGGGGCAGGGACCACCGGGGATGGGTCAGGGACCACCGGGAGGGGTCAGAGACCACCAAAGGGGGCAGTGACCTCTGGGGCGGGACATTTGGGGAGGGGCTGTTGTGTTTTTGGGGGCAGCGCTGGGGTTTGGGGCACGGCCGCGATGGGGGATTGAGGGGGTTCGGGGGGGGGGATTTGGGGTTTTGGGGGTGGTGGGATTCGGGGGTGTTGGGGAGGAGATTTGGAGGGGGTTGTGTTTTGGGAGGAGAATCACAGGGAATTTTTGGGGGGTTAGAGGGAAAATCCCAGAGAATATTTTGGGGTGGGGGCTTGGAGGAAAATCCCAAGGAATTTTTTTTTGGAGGAAAATCCCAAGGAATTTTTTTTTTTTTTTTTTTGGAGAGGGGGTTGGAGGGAGAGTCCCAGGGAATATTTGTGGGGGGGCTCGAAGAGGGAATCCCAGGAATTTTTTTTTTGGGGGTGGGGGGTGAGGGAGAATCCCAAGGAATTTTGGGGGACTCAAGAGGGAATCCCAGTAATTTTATTTTTTTTTTTTTTTGGGGGGCTGGAAGGTAAAATCCCAAGAATTATTTTTTGGGGAGGGGGACGGGAAGTGAAGGGGGGGAGGGCGGGTTCGGGGACAGGGGAGGGGAGAGGGGTGTGACAGTGGCGGGGGGGCTGTGACACCCCGGGTGCCGCAGGGGGCGGCCCGCACCCGCAGCCCATTTATGGCCGCGCAGCGAGCGGAGCCGCAGGGGGGCCCGGCCCGGCGTGCCCAGAAAGGAGCGGCGCACCGAACCCCCGAACCCCCGAACCCCCGGGCGACACCGGCCGAGCCCCCACCCCGAGACCCCGAACCCTGAATGAGCCCGGAGGAAGAGCCCCCAAAAAAAAAAAAAAAAAATCGGGACCCCCAGGTTCAGGACCCCAAAAAGATCGGAACCCCCAAAAAATCAGGACCCCTCCCGAAAAAATCGGAACCTCCCCCAAAAAATGAGCCCGAGGTTCGGGGGTCCCGCAGGTGTCGCCCCCTCCCCGGTACCGAGCGGACCCGGCCCGGTGCTGGTTCAGAGACCCCCCCCATCCCGCAGGACTCCCGGTACCGGCCCGAACCGGAACGGTGCCGGTACCCCGGTCCGGGACACCCCAGGCCCGAGCCCCCGGTTCTGGAGCCCCCAGGCCCGAACCCGGTTCCGAATCATCAGGCCCGGACAGCCCCGGTACCGGCCCCCTCAGTCCCGAACCTCCCGGTCCCGGAACCCCCAATCCTCGATCCACCGGTACCGGACACCCCCGGTTCCGGCCCCCTCAGTCCCGAACCTCCCGGTCCCGGAACCCCCAATCCTCGATCCACCGGTACGGACACCCCCGGTTCCGGACCCCGATCCTGGATCCACCGGTACCGGAACCGCCCAATCTCGGACTCCCGATCCCGAACCCCCGATCCCGGAACCCCCAGTTCTGGATCCACCGGTACCGGACCCCCTGTCCCGGACCCTCCAGTCCCAAAATCCCGATCCCGGACCCCCAAATCCCGGAACTTCCCGATCCCGAACCCCCCAAAATCCCGGACCTCAATCCCGTCTTCACCCCGGTCCCGGTACCGGGACCCCCCTCCCCAAATCCGCCTCCCCCAATCCTGGATCCACCGGTACCGGACCCCTCCCCCAATTCCGGACCTCCCCTCCCGTTCCCATCCCGGTGCACCCCAGCCCGAACCCCCAAATCCGAACCCTCGTTCCGGTGTCCCCGAGCCCGAACCCCCAAATCCGAATCCCCCAGCCCGGACCCCCAAATCTGAGCCCCTCGAGGCCGAACCCCAAATCCAAGCCCCCATCCCGGTACTTCCCCAATCCGAACCCCCATTCCGGTACCCCCGTTCTGGTACCCCCCAAATCCGAACCCCCGAATCCGGGACCCCCAGCCCGAACTCCCCACGTCCCGTTCCCGTCCCGGTGTCACCCCAGCCCAAACTGCCCCAAATCGGAACCCCCATTCCGGTACCCCCGTTCCGGTACCCCCCAAATCCGAACCCCCATTCCGGTACCCCCGTTCCGGTACCCCCCAAATCCGAACCTCCATTCCGGTACCCCCAAATCGAACCCCCATTCCGGTACCCCCGTTCCGGTACCCTGTTCCAGTACCCCTAAATCGGAACCCCCGTTCCGGTACCCCCTGTTCCGGTACCCCTAAATCCGAACCCCCCATTCCGGTACCCCCATTCCGGTACCCCTGTTCCGGTACCCCCAAATCGAACCCCCATTCCGGTACCCCCGTTCCGGTACCCCTGTTCAGTACCCCTAAATCCGAACGCCCATTCCGGTACCCCCGTTCTGGGACCCCAAATCGGAACCCCCATTCCGGTACCCCGTTCCGGTACCCCTGTTCGGTACCCCCAAATCGAACCTCCATTCCGGGACCCCCGTTCCGGGACCCCCAAATCGAACCCCCATTCCGGACCCCCAGCCCAAACACCTCCCGCACTTCCCCAACCCGAACCCCCGTTCCGGTTCCCCATTCCGGTCCCCCAGTCCGAACCCCCGGTGCCGGTGCCAGTCCCAGTGCCAGCGTTACCCCAGCTCAGGAACTCCCGGACGTGTCTGTCGCTGTCGCTGTCGCTGTCGCTGTCGCGGCTGTCGCGGGCGGTGTCGGGGCCCGGCCGGGGGTCGCGGTGCGTGAGGCGGTGCCGGAGCCCCGCCAGCCCCAGCAGCAGGTCCAGGAGGGTCTCGAGCCCCAGCGCCCCCCGGCCCAGCGCCAGCGCCCGCAGCCGCTCCCGCCGCCCCGGGGCGCCGCCATCGCCCGGCCCGGCCCGGCCGACCCGACCCGGGAGGCTCCGCCGCCGCCGCCGCCGCCGCCGCCGCCCGGGCACCGGGCCGGGCGAGCCAGGCACCTCCCTCCCCTCCCCTCCCCTCCCTCCCCACCCCGGGCTGGCCCCCGCCCCCCCCGGCACCGGGGAATGGGGGGGAGGGAGCGGAGAGGGCGGGGGGGGGGAGGGAGAGGGGGAGGGGGTGGGGAATGGGACCCCCGAGTTCGGGCCGGGACCGGGACTGGGAAAGGGACCGGGACACCGGGACTGGGACACCGGGGCCGGGACTGGGACACCGGGGCTGGGACTGGGACTGGGACACCGGGACTGGGACACCGGGGCTGGGACTGGGACTGGGACACCGGGACTGGGACACCGGGGCTGGGACTGGGACTGGGAAAGGGACTGGGACACCGGGACTGGGACACCGGGACCGGGACTGGGACACCGGGACTGGGACACCGGGGCTGGGACTGGGACTGGGACTGGGAAAGGGACTGGGACACCGGAACCGGGACTGGGAAAGGGACTGGGACACCGGAACCGGGACACCGGGGCCGGGACTGGGACTGGGACAGGGACACACCGGGACTGGGACACCGGGACTGGGACACCGGGACCGGGACTGGGACACCGGGGCCGGGACTGGGACTGGGACAGGGACTGGGATACCGGGACTGGGACACCGGGGCTGGGACTGGGACTGGGACTGGGACTGGGACTGGGAAAGGGACTGGGATACCGGGACTGGGACACCGGGGCTGGGACTGGGACACCGGGACTGGGACTGGGACACCGGGACTGGGACAGGGACTGGGACTGGGACACCCCACCTGGAACGGGACCCCAGAGTTCGGGCCGGGACCGGGACACCGGGACCGGGACTGGGACTGGGACTGGGACACCGGGACAGGGAGACCCTCATCGGGAACGGGACCCCCGAAGTCGGGCCGGGACCGGGACCGGGACACCGGGACTGGGACCCCCAAACTGGGACTGGGACGCCTCCACCGGAACCGGGATCGGGACCCTCACACCGGGACCGGGACCCTCAAACCTGAACCGGAACCCCCCAACCGGGACCGGGACACCGGGACCGGGACCCAGATCTGAACCGGGGACCCCCATTACCGACTCCAGGAGCCCCCAGGACCCCAGTGCTGAGGATCCGACCCCCCCTCGGTGCCCCCCAAATCCCCCCAGACCCCCAAATTCTCCCCCCCCTCCCAAAACACCCCCAAATCCCCAGAGACCCCCCCCCCAAATCCCCCCAGACCCCCCCAAATCCCCCAAACCAGAGCCGAAGGCACCGAGTGAGGTTGGGGGGGGATTTATTTGGGGAGGGGGGAGGAGATTTTGGGGGGCTGGGGGTGCAGTTAGAAGGTCCAAGGTGGTTTTTGGGGTGTCCTGGAGTGTCCTGGAAGGTTTTGGGGGGTCAGGGGGTCGGGGTCTCCTCACGAGTACATGGTGAGCTGGAGCCACTGTTGGGGGAGACCCGGTCAAAATTTGGGGGATTTTGGGGCGGCCTGTGGGATTTGGGGTCACCCCAGGGGGATTTTGGGGGGTCCAGGGTGGGTTTGGGGTCACCCCAGGGGGATTTTGGGGTCCCTGCGGGATTTGGGGGTCCCTGAGGGATTTGAGGGGTCCCTGTGGGGATTTGGGGGGTCCCTAAAGGGTTTTGGGTCACCCTAGAGAGATTTTGGGGGGTCCCTGTGGAATTTGGGGTCACCCTGGGGGATTTTGGGGGGTCCCTGCGGGATTTGGGGTCACCCTGGGGGATTTTGGGGGTCCTGTGGGGATTTGGGGTCACCCTGGGGATTTGGGGGTCCCTGAGGATTTGGGGTCACCCTGGGGATTTTGGGGGTCCTGCGGGATTTGGGGTCTCCTCCTTTACCCCCTCAGGAAACCTCCCAAAATTTTGGGGACACCCAAAAAAGGGCAGGGGACCCCAAAACCCCGCCAGGACCCCAGACCCACCTCCTGCAGGCTGACCCGGATCTGGCCCGAGCCGTCCCGGTCCAGGGACTTGAAGGCACCTGGGGGGGACCCCAAAATTAGGGGGGGACCCCAAAATCAGGGGGGGGACCCCAAAATTAGGGGGGACCCCAAAATTAGGGGGGGACCCCAAAATTAGGGGGGGATCCCAAAATTAGGGGGGAACCCCAAAATTTGGGGGGGGGACCCCAAAATTAGGGGGGACCCCAAAACTGGGGGGGACCCCAAAACTGGGGGGGACCCCAAAATTAGGGGGGACCCCAAAATCAGGGGGGGACCCCAAAATCCAGGGGGGGGACCCCAAAATTAGGGGGGGATCCCAAAATTAGGGGGGAACCCCAAAATTAATGGGGAACCCCAAAATTAGGGGGGAACCCCAAAATCAGGGGGGGAACCCCAAAATCAGGGGGGACCCCAAAATTAGGGGGGACCCCCAAAATCCGGGGGGAACCCCAAAATTAGGGGGGAACCCAAAAATCAGGGGGGGACCCCAAAATTAGGAGGGACCCCAAAATTAATGGGGAACCCCAAAGTTAGGGGGGAACCCCAAAATCAGGGGGGGACCCCAAAATCCGGGTCTGAACCCAAATAAAACCCCGCGATTTTGGGGTCCCCTCCAATTTTTGGGTCCCACCTCCATTTTGGGATGGTTTTGGGATTTCCCCCCTCAATAATTTTGGGATTTTCCCCCCCAAATTTTAGGATTTCCCCTCCGGATCTGGGATCTCCACCCCAATTTTGGGATTTTTCCCTCCCCCAAATTTTGGGATTTCCCTGAAATTTTAGGATTTGGGATTTCTCCCCCGATTTTAGAATTTTCTCCCCAATTTTAGGATTCCACCCCCCAAGATTTTGGGATTTCTCCACGGATTTTAGGATTTTCCCCTCCCTGATTTTAAAATTTCTCCCCCAAATTTTAGGATTCTTCCCCAGATTTCAGAATTTTCCCCCCAGTTTTGGGATTTCCCCTCCAATTTTAGGATTCCCCTCCCGATTTTGGGATTTTCCCCCCAAATTTTAGGATTCCACCCCCCAGTTTTCAGGATTTTCCCTCCGATTTTGCGATTCCCCCAGATTTTGGGATTTCCTCCCCAAATTTTGGGATTTCACCCTCGAGTTTTGGGATTTCCCCTCCAATTTTGTGATTCCCCCCCTCAGATTTTGGGATTTTTCCCCCCGAATTCTGAGATTTCTCCCCCAAATTTTAGGATTTTCTCCCCGATTTTAGGATTTCCCCCCGGATTTTGGGATTCCCCCCCCAGATTTTGGTGATTCCTCCCCCCATTTTTTTATTCCCCTCCCCGATTTTAGGATTTTCTCCCCAATTTTAGGATTCCACCCCCCGGTTTTCAGGATTTTCTCCCCGATTTTGGGATTTCTTGCCAGATTTTGTCATTTCCCTCCAGATTTTGGGACTTCCCCCGCCACAAATTTTGGGATTTTCGCCCAAAATTTCAAGATTCCCCCCAGATTTTAGGATTTTCCTCTCGATTTTTGGGATTTCCCTTCCAATTTTGGGATTTCCCCCCCCCCGAATTCTGGGATTTCTCCCCACATTTTCTCCCCGATTTTTTGGATTTTCTCCCCGATTTTAGGGTTCCCCACCCCCCAATTTTTGAATTTTCTCCCAGATTTTTTTTATTTTCTCCCCAATTTTGAAGTTCCCCCTCAGATTTTGGGATCCCCACCCCCCGAATTTTTTATTCTCTCCCCGATTTTTGGATTTCCCCCAAGATTTCATTATTCCCTCCTCGATTTTCGAATTTTCACTCCGATTTTTGGATTTCCCCCCCAGATTTTGTGATTCTCCCACCCCGATTTTCAGATTTTCTCCCCAATTTTCGGATTTTCCACCCGATTTTTGGATTCTTTCGCCGATTTTCGGATTTTACCCCAGATTTTCGAATTCCCTCCCCGATTTTTTTTATTTCCCCCCCGATTTTGGGGCTCCTCCCACCCCGATTTTTGGATTTTTCTCCCCAGATTTTTTTATTCTCTCCCCGATTTTCAGATTTCCCCCCCGATTTCATTATTCCCACCCCGATTTTCGCATTTCCCCCCGATTTTTTTTATTTTCCCCCCGATTTTTTTTATTTTCTCCCAGATTTTTTTGATTCTCCCCCAGATTTTTGGATTTCCCACCCGACTTTCGGATTTCCCCCCGATTTTGAGGTTCACCCCACCCCGATTTTCAGATTTTTTTCCCCGATTTTCGGATTTTCAGCCCGATTTTTTTGATTTCCCCCCGATTTTTCGATTTTCTCCCGGATTTTTTTTATTTTCCCCCAGATTTTTTCGATTTTCTCCCGGATTTTTTTGATTTTCCCCCCGATTTTTTTTATTTTCCCCCCGATTTTTTTATTTTCCCTCGATTTTTATTTTCTCCCGGATTTTTTTTATTTTCCCCCCGATTTTTTTAATTTTCTCCCGGATTTTTTAAAATTTTCCCCCCGATTTTTTTTATTTCCCCCGATTTTTTTTATTTTCTCCCAGATTTTTTATTTCCCCCGATTTTTTATTTTCTCCCGGATTTTTTTATTTTCCCCGTTTTTTTATTTTCTCCCGGATTTTTTGATTTTCCCCCCGATTTTTTCGATTTTTTCCCGGATTTTTTGATTTTCCCCCGATTTTTCGATTTTTTCCCTGATTTTTTTGATTTTCCCCCGATTTTCGATTTTTTTCCCGGATTTTTTAATTTTCCCCCTCTTTTTTTATTTTCTCCCGGATTTTTTTTATTTTCCCCGATTTTTCGATTTTCCCCTCGATTTTTTCGATTTTCCCCTCGATTTTTTCGATTTTCCCCCCGATTTTTTTGATTTTCCCCTCGATTTTTTCGATTTTCTCCCGGATTTTTTTGGATTCTCGCCCCGATTTTGGGATTTCCGCCCGATTTTGGGATTTCCGCCCCCAAATTGGGGTTCCATACGGAACATGGCGTCCAGGCGCACGAGGCAGCTGATGAAGTTGTCGAAGTCCAGGTTCCCCCCCTCGTCCCCGTAACGGCGCCCCAAAACCCCCCAGAGGGCGGGGGGCAGCCGGAACCCTGGGGGGGAGGGGCACACGTCACCTTCCACCCCAAAATCCCCAAAAATGTGAAAATCCCCACAAAAGTCCCAAAAATCCCCCAAAATCACCCAAAATCAAAAAAATGCCCTAAAATCCCCCAAAAATGGCCCAAAATTCCCCTAAAAATCCCCAAAACCCCAGAGGGGGCGGGGCAGCCAGAACCCTGGGGGAGGGGCACCGTCACCTTCCACCCCAAAATCCTCTAAAAACCCCCAAAAATCCCCAAAAAAATCCATAAAATCAATAAAATCCCCAAATCCAGAATCCTAAAATCCCCAAAATCCTAAATCCTAAAATCCCAATCACAAAGTCCCAAAGCCCCAAAGATCCCAAAGTCCTAAAAGTCCCCCAAGATCCACAAAGGTCCCAAAATCTCAAAATCCCAAATCCCCAAAGATCCTAAAAGATTCCAAAGTCCTTAAAAATCCCAAAATCCAAAATCCCCAAAATCCGAAAATCCCAAAATCTCCCAAAATCAGAAAATCCACAAAATCCCCAAATCCCAAAAAGTCCCAAAATCCCATTAAATCCCCAAAGATCCTAAAATTCCCAAAATCCATTAAAAATGCCCTAAAATCCAAAATCCCCAAAATCCAAAGATCCTCAAATCAGAAAAATCCCCAAAATCCCCAAATCCCAAAATCCAAAATCCCCAAAGATCCTAAAATTCCCAAAATCCATTAAAATCCTCAAAATCCAAAATCACCAAAATCCCTAAATCCCAAAATCAAAATCCAAATTCCAAAATCCAAATCCTGAAAATCCCAAATAAAAATCCCAAAATCCCATAATCCCCAAAACCCAATCCAAAACAATCCAAATCCCAAATCCCAAGTTCCAAAATCCCCAAATCCTGAAGATCCAAAGCCCTAAATCACAAAATCCCAAAATCCCCAAATTCCAAAATCCTCAAAATACCTGAAAATCCCCCAATCCAGAAAATCCAAAATCCCAAATCCATAAGATCCCCAAATCAGAAAAATCCAAAATCCCAAGAAAATCCCAAAATCCTCCAAAATTCCAAAAAATCCCCCCAAAATACCTGAAAAATCCCCCCAAATCCAAAAAAAAATCCCCAAAAAATCCCAATAAAATCCCCAAAAAACCCCAATAAAATCCCAATAAAATCCTAATGAAATCCCAATAAGATCCCAATAAATTCTCAATAAAATCCCAATAAAATCCCAATAAAATCCCAAAAAAATCCCCAAAAAATCCCAATAAAATCCTAATAAAATCCCAATAAAATCCCCCCAAAATCCCCCCAAAACCCCCCCAAAAATCCCCCCCAAACCCCCCAAACCTGCGGCCTCGAAGGCCCCCGGCAGCTCCTGGGGCCCGATGGTCCCCGAGCGATCGGAGTCGAATTGTTTGTACACGCCCTGGGGGAGGGGGGAGGAAGATTTTGGGGGGTCCTGGGGGGGTCCTGAATCCCAAAATCCCCAAAACCCCCTCCCCAAAATTTGGGGACCCTCCCAAACTTCACCCCAAAAATCTCACCCCCATTTAAGGGGATTCAAAGGGGATCTGAAAATCATTAATTGCAAATTTTGGGGTTGTTCATTTCCCTCATTACCACCCAAAAAAATTTTGGGGGGTCCTGGGGGGGGGTCCTGCACCCCAAAATCCCCAAAACCCCCTCCCCAAAATTTGGGGACCCTCCCAAACCTCACCCCAAAAATCTCACCCTCATTTAAGGGGATTCAAAGGGGATCTGAAAATCCTTAATTGTAAATTTTGGGGTTGCCCACACCCCTCATAAACCTCCTCCCCCCAAAAAAATTTGGGGTGTCCCGGGGGGGTCCTGCACCCCCAAACCCCCTCCCCAAAATTTGGGGACCCTCCCAAACTTCACCCCAAAAATCTCACCCCCCATTTAAGGGGATTCAAAGGGGATCTGAAAATCTTAATTCTAAATTTTGGGGTTGTCCATTCCCCTTATTACCACCCAAAAATTTTGGGGTCCTGGGGTCCTGCACCTCCAAAATCCCAAAACCCCTCCCAAAATTTGGGGACCCTCCCAAACTTCACCCCAAAAATCTCACCCCCATTTAAGGGATTCAAATGGGATCTGAAAATCCTTAATTGTAAATTTTGGGGGGTCCACACCCCTCATTAACCCCCAAAAAAATTTTTTTGGGGTGACTGGGGGAGGTTCCCTAATTTTTTTGGGGGGTGCAATTTAATTTAATTTAATTTAATTTAATTTAATGGGAAATTTTGGGGTCCCACCCCCGATTTTGGGTTCTCCCATTGATTTTGGGGAGGGTCCCACATTTTTGGGGTGTCCCTCAAATTTTGGGGTTTTCCCCAGTTCTGAGTAACCCTCGATTTTGGGGTGCCCACCCCTGATTTTTGGGGTTCCCATCTCGATTTTTGGGGTGCCTCCCCCTTCCCCCCCCTCCAATTTTGGGCTCTTTTATTTTGGGACCCCCCAATTTTGGCTTCTCCATCCATTTTTGGGGTTTCCTTCCACCCTGAGCACCCCAATTTTGGGATCCCATTTAACTCTGGCCTCCCCCCCTCAATATTTTTGGGGTCCCCACCCAAATTTTGGGATTTCCCCCCCCCAAATTTTGGGGTCCCCACCTGCCACTTCTTGATGTTGTTCCAGAGGTACTTGAACTCCTCGAACCCCAATTTCCCGGTGGTGTCGCTCTGGGGGGCTCGTCCCAAAGAAATTTTAGGGAGCACCTGGGACCTGAAATCCCAAAATTCCACCCAAAATCCCCCAAAAATCCACCCAAAATCCACCCAAAAATCCCCCCAAAATCCATCAAAATCCCCCAAAATCCCATAAAATCCACTAAAAATCCACCCAAAAAATCCACCCAAAATCCACAAAAATCCCAATTAAATCCAACCTCAAGTCAAATTCCTAAAATCCCTCAAAATCCTCAAAATCCCCAAAATCCCCAAAATCCTCAAAATTCCTCCAAAATCCCCAAATAAAATCCACCCAAAATCCCTCCAAAATCCTCCTCAAAAAATCCCCAAAATCCCCAAAATCCAAAATCCCCAAATCCCAAAATCCTCAAAATCTCATCCCAAAATCCAATCCCAAACTAATCCCCCAAAAATCCCCAAAATCCCTCAAAAATCTCCAAAATCCCCCAAATCCCAAAATCCTCAAAATTCCCCAATAAATCCCCAAAATCCCCAAATCCTCAAATTCCCAAAGATCCTCAAAATTCCCAAAATCATCCAAAATCCCAAAATCCCCAAAATTCCCCAAAGATCCTCCAAAATCCCAAAATCCTAAAATCCCAAAATCCTCAAAATCCCCAAAATCCCATTGCAAAATCCCCAAAATTCCAAAATCCCAAATCCCCAAAGTCCCCAAAATCCTCCAAATCCTCCAAAAATCCACCCAATACCCAAAATCCGACCCAAATCCTCTTCAAGGATCCCAAAATCCCCGAAATTCCCAAAATGCCCCAAGTCCCAAACCCCCAAACTGGGGACTCCGCACCCAAAATGCCCACGTGTCAGGGAACCTCCGTCTGGTGGGATCTGGAGTCGACCCCAAATCCTGGGAACCCCAAATGCTGATCCCAACACTTGGGGGATCCCAGTTACTCCCAGTATCCCCCAGTGCTCCCAGTCCCCCTCAGTATCCCCAGTCCCCCAGTACAATATCCCCCAGTGCTCCCAGTATCCCCAGTATCCCCAGTATCCCCAGTACAGTATCCCCCAGTGCTCCCAGTACAGTATCCCCAGCCTCCCCAGTGCTCCCAGTATCCCCAGTTTCCCCAGTACCTCCCCGGCCAGCTGTGCGAACAGCCGCCGGAACTGCCGAACCTCCTCGCTCTCGTTGGCGTCCCCCAGTATCCCCAGTATCCCCAGTACAGTATCCCCAGTATCCCCCAGTCCCCCAGTATCCCCAGTCCCTCCCAGTGCTCCCAGTTTCCCCAGTACCTCTCCTGCCAGCTGTGCGAACAGCCGCCGGAACTGCCGAACCTCCTCGCTCTCGTTGGCATCCCCCAGTATCCCCAGTACAGCATCCCCCAGTATCCCCAGTACAATATCCCCCAGTGCTCCCAGTACAGTATCCCCAGTCCCTCCCAGTCCCTCCCAGCACCCCCAGTGCTCCCAGTTTCCCCAGTACCTCTCCTGCCAGCTGTGCGAACAGCCGCTGGAACTGCCGAACCTCCTCGCTCTCGTTGGCGTCCCCCAGTATCCCCAGTACAGCATCCCCCAGTATCCCCAGTACAATATCCCCCAGTGCTCCCAGTATCCCCAGTATCCCCAGTACCTCCCCGGCCAGCTGTGCGAACAGGCGCCGGAACTGCCGAACCTCCTCGCTCTCGTTGGCGTCGATGGTGGAGATGTGGGCGCGGGGGGCTGGGGGCAGGGGTCACGGGGGTCACGAGACCCCTAAAATTTGGGGAGGGGTCCGGGGACACCCCTGAAAAAAATGGGGGAGGGGAGGGGGAGGAACTTACGGGATGGGGCTCGGGGTTGTAATGGGCAGCTTCGCTGGGGGAGAGGGTGAGAGACCCCTCCCCAAAATGGCCCCGCCCCCTCCCCAAAAGACCCCGCCCCCGCCCCAAAATGGCACCCCCAAAATGGCACCGCCCCCTCCCCAAAATGTCACCCTCCTGTCCCAAAATGTCGCTCCCACCCCAAAATGTCACCACCCCCTCCATGGTGGCACCATCCCCCAATGTCCCCCTTTCCTGTGTCCCCTCAATGTCCCTCAAATGTCCCCCAAATTCCCCAATGATGTCCCCAATGTCCCCGATGTCAACGTCCCCAAATTCCCTCATGTCTTAAAGTGTCCCCAATGTCCCCAATGATGTCCCCCAATGGCATCCCCATATGTCCCCAATGATGTCCCCCAATGTCCCCAATCCCCCAGTGATGTCTCCAATGTCCCCTCAATGTTCTCAATGTCCCCAAATGTCCCCAAAATCCCCAAATTCCCCAACGATGTCCCCAATGATGTCTCCAATGTCCCCATCAATGTTCTCAATGTTCCCAAATGTCCCCAAAATCCCCAAATTCCCCAACGATGTCACTGATGATGTCCCCAAATATCCCCCCAATGTCCCCAAATGTCCCCAAATTCCACAATGCTCCCATGTCCCAAAATGTCCCCCAATATCCCTAATATCCCCTAAATGTCCCCAGTGTCCCCAGTTCCTGCAATTCCCCCCAGTGTCCCCCCAACGGTGTCCCCAATGTCCCCAAATCCCTCAATGTCCCCATTTCTAATGTCCTCATGTCCCCACTGTCCCCAATCCCCTCAATGTCCCCAAACCCCCAAATGTCCTCAATGTCCCCAATCCCCAAATGTCCCCACTCCCCCCAATGTTCCCATTCCCTTCAATGTCCTCAAATGTCCCCAATCCCCCCAATGTCCCCCAAATACCCCCACTGTCCCCAATCCCCCAATGTCCCCAATATCCCCAATGTCCCTCCAATATCCCCAATATCCCAAATATCCCCCAATGTCCCCATTGTCCCCAATCCCCTCAATGTCCCCAAATGTCCTCAATGTCCCCAATCCCTGCAAAGTCCCCAGTGATGTCCCCACTGTCCCCATTGTCCCTAATCCCCTCAATGTCCCCAAATGTACTCAATGTCCCCAAATCCCCCAATATCCCCAATGTCCCCTATTCCCCCAATGTCCCTCATGTCCCCACTGTCCCCACTGTCCCCAATCCTCAATGTTCCTAAACCCTAATGTCCCCATTGTCCTCAACCCTCAATGTCCCTAAATCCTCTAATGTCCCTAAATCTCGTGTCCCCAATGTCCCTAAATCCCCCACTGTCCCCAATCCCCTCAATGTCCCCAAATCCCCCCGTTGTCCCCAATGTCCCCAAATCCCCTCAATGTCCCCAAATCCCCCCGTTGTCCCCACTGTCCCCAAATCCCGTTGTCCCCAATCTTCAATGTCCCAAATCCCCCGTTGTCCCCTAATGTCCCCAAATCCCTCAATGTCCCCAAACTCTGTGTCCCAATGTCCCCAAATCCCCGCTGTCCCTAATCCTCAATGTCCCTAAATCTCCTCGTTGTCCCCAATGTCCCCAAATCCCCCGCTGTCCCCAGCGATGTCCCCGCTGTCCCCTCACCTGATGGCGCTGATGACGCCCCCCAGGACCCCCATGGCCCCCCCGGCGCCGCCCCCGCCGGCCCCGCCCCGCTCAGGAGCCCCCAGCACGGAGCCGATGTTCCGGGGAGACCCCGGGAGACCCTCGCCCCGCTCCCCTGCCTCCTCGCCGCCCAGTAACCCCTTCACCAGGAACATGGCGGCCACTGGGAGCTACTGGGAGCTACTGGGAGCTACTGGGAGCTACTGGGAGCTACTGGGAGCGCTGGGAGGGGGTTATTGGGAGCACTGGGGGTGTACTGGGAGCACTGGGGGGGTTACTGGGAGTACTGGGAGGGAACTGGGAGATACTGGGAGCGCTGGGAGGGGGTTACTGGGAGCACTGGGGGTGTACTGGGAGCACTGGAGGGGTTACTGGGAGTACTGGGGGTGTACTGGGAGTACTGGGGGGGGTACTGGGGGCGATACTGGGGGTACTGGGAGGGTTCCTGGGAGCACTGGGCGGGGTTACTGGGAGCACTGGGAGTTCCCCGGGGCGATACTGGGAGCACTGGGAGCGGCTGGAAGAGAAGCAGACAGCACCGTTAGGAGACACCCGCGAAACCGGGGCGGTTCCGAGGAGCCCAAAACCCCCCGGGACCCCCAAAACCCCCCCCGGTCCGGTCCGGTCCGGTCCGGTCCGGTCCGGTCCCGGTTCAGGCGCGGATTTCCGGGAATGGGGCGGGGCCGGCGCTGAGTCACCGAGCGGGTGGGGGGGGAGGGGAGCACCGGGAGGGTCCCGGGGGGGTTCGGGAGGGTTCGGGAATGTTCGGGAGGGTTCGGGAAGGTTCGGGAGGGTTCGGTACCTGCGGGAGCGGCGCCGGTTCGGGACCGAGCTCGGGAGCGGAACGGGGAAAGGGGCGGGGCCACGGGCGGGGGCGGGGCTGGGAGCGGGACCGAAAACCGATGGCGGGACCCGCCCGGGGGCGTGGCCTGGGACGGGAACACGCCCTGGGCGGGGCCTAAATTGTTAATTGCGTTAATTGAGGCGGGGATAACGATGTGGGCGTGGCAAAAATTGAGTCACAGCAGGACCCGCCCGTAGCTTCCAACGCAGTGGGCGTGGCCAGTACATTGAGTGACAGCAGCACCCGCCCGTAGCTTCCAGCGGGGTGGGCGTGGCCAAACGCGTGAGTGACAGCTGAGCCCCTTGGGGGCGTGGTTATGCAGATGAGGGAGACAACTCGAGGCGCCGGCGCGTGACGTCATCAGCGCGCGCCGGGACAAGATGGCGGCGCTGGGAATTTTTGGGACCCCCTCCCTCCTGCCCCCTTCCCCCACTCGAGGGGTCCCCGTGTCCCTCACAGGGACCCTCGCGGCTCCCCCCACCCCAGATTTGGGGTCCCCTCCCCAATTTTGAAGTTCTTCCCCCTCCCCCTCCCATTTTTGGGGTCCCTCCATGTCTCCCTCTCCATTTTTGGGGTTCCTTTCCCAATTTTGGGGTTCCTTTCCCAATTTTGGGGTCCTTTTCCCAATCCGGGCGTCACCTTCTATTTTTGGGATCCCCTCCCCAGTTTTGAGGTCCCCTCCCCATTTTCATTTTTGGGATCCACCCCCTCCCCAATTTTGGGGTCCCCTCCCCAATTTTGGGATTTCCCCCCCCCACCCTCCCCGATTTTGGGGTTCCCTTCCCATTTCTGGGGTCCCCCTCCCCAATTTTGGGATCCTCCCCCCACCCACCCCATTTTTAGGGACCCCCTCCCCAATTCTGGGGTCCCCTACCCGAATTTTGGGGTCCCCTCCCCGAATTTGGGGGTCGCGGGCGGTACAAAGGATTTTATTGGTGGCAGAAGCGGCTCCGGGGGGGCCCATGCGGCAGCGGGGGGGGGGTGGAGGGGACATTTGGGGACATTTGGGGTGGGGAGGGGACATTTGGGGACATTTGGGGACATTAAAGCCACTGACACGAGCGCGGGGGAGGGACGTTATTGCTACTGGGGGGGGAGGGGCGGTTAGGAGGGACCCCTCCCACTTCATTTTGGGGAGGGGTCGGGAGAGGGAAAAAATCCGGGATTTGGGATCCCCAAAATATTTCGGGAATGGGGGAGGTGGCGTCGATTCCCAAAATTAAAATGAATTCATTGGCTCCAAAAAAATTATGGGGGTGGGGGTGGGGGGGGGGAGACCCCCAAAAATATTTTTGGGAGTGGGCGTGGCATCGATTCCCCCCCCCCCCAAAAAAACCCCACAATAAATTCCGGAGTGAACAGCCCCAAAAATCGGGATTTGGGACCCCCCAAAATATTCCGGGAATGGGGGCGTGGCATCGATTCCCAAAAATTATCGGGGGGGGGAGGGGAGGGGGAAATTCCAGAGGGGGGAAAAAAAATCGGGATTTTGGTCCCCAAAATATTCCGGGAAGGGGCGTGGCCTCAACCCCTGAATTAATTAATTAATTAATTAATTGGTTCCAGAGTGATCACCCCAAAATTTTTTTTTTTTTTGGGGGGTGGGGAGGGGGCTGTGGTCGTTTATCCCCATCGCTGTTTTCGGCAGATTCAGCCCCAAATTTGGGGTTTTTGGGGGGTTTTTGGGGCGTCTGGCCCCTCCCCCATCGCTGTTATCAGGAGGTTCAACCCCAAATTTGGGGTTTTTGGGGGGTTTTTGGGGGGTCTGGCCCCTCCCCCATCGCTGTTTTTGGCAGATTTGGCCCCAAAATCGGGAGAGGGGCCACGCCCAAAGCCCCTCCCCCCCCCCCCCAGTGCAGAAGGTTCCAGAATGAACAGCCCGGGACAGGGGGGAGGGGACAGGAGGGGACAGTTGGGGACGGGGGGGGGGGGGTCACATCACGTCCCCCGGGTGGGGGGAGGGGCACCAAGGCACTGGGTGGGGGAGGGGCGGCGGGGTGGGGGAGGGCGGGGGTTAGGACTGCATCTCGGCCCGGAGCATCCACGGGAACCAGCAGCAGAAGAGTAACCTGGGGACAGGGACAGAGTGGGACAGGGACAGGGACAGGGACAGGGACAGGGACAGAGTGGGACAGGGACAGGGACAGGGACAGGGACACCCCCATGGGGACAGGGACAGGGACAGGGACAGAGTGGGACAGGGACAGGGACAGGGACAGGGACAGGGACAGAGTGGGACAGGGACGGGGACAGGGACAGGGACAGGGACAGAGTGGGACAGGGACGGGGACAGGGACAGGGACAGGGACAGAGTGGGACAGGGACAGGGACAGAGTGGGACAGGGACAGGGACAGGGACAGGGACAGGGACACCCCCATGGGGACAGGGACAGGGACAGAGTGGGACAGGGACAGGGACAGTCCGAGGTGTGGCGGTGTCCCCTGTGTCCCAATGTCCCTCTGTCCCCCTGTCCCCCTGTCCCTCTGTCCCCTGTCCCCTGTCCCTCTGTCCCCCTGTCCGTCTGTCCCCTGTCCCCCTGTCCCTCTGTCCCTCTGTCCCCTGTCCCCTGTCCCCCTGTCCCTCTGTCCCCTGTCCCCTGTCCCTCTGTCCCCCTGTCCGTCTGTCCCCTGTCCCCCTGTCCCTCTGTCCCCCTGTCCCCTGTCCCCCTGTCCCTCTGTCCCCTGTCCCCTGTCCCTCTGTCCCCCTGTCCGTCTGTCCCCTGTCCCCCTGTCCCTCTGTCCCCCTGTCCCCCTGTCCCTCTGTCCCTCTGTCCCCTGTCCCCCTGTCCCTCTGTCCCCCTGTCCCGTCTGTCCCCTGTCCCCCTGTCCCTCTGTCCCTCTGTCCCCTGTCCCTGTCCCCCTGTCCTCTGTCCCTGTCCCCTGTCCCTCTGTCCCCTGTCCGTCTGTCCCTGTCCCCTGTCCCTCTGTCCCCCCTGTCCCCTGTCCCTCTGTCCTGTCCCCCCTGTCCGTCTGTCCCCTGTCCCCACCTGGAGAAGGAGCTCTCCCGATGTGATGTCCTTGGGGGTTCGCACGGCCGGGAAATTGCGCTTGGGCTGTGACACTGCGGGGACAGACGGACAGAGGGACAGGGACAGAGGGGACGGGGGGACAGAGGGACAGAGAGAGGGGACAGACGGACAGAGGGACAGGGACAGAGGGGACAGGAGGAACAGGGACAGAGAGAGGGGACAGACAGACAGAGGAACAGGGACAGGGGGGACAGAAGGGACAGGGGGACAGAGAGACAGAGAAAGGGGACAGACGGACAGGGGGACAGGGACAGGGGACAGGGGGGACAGAGAGACAGAGAGAGGGCACAGACAGACAGACAGGGACAGAGGGGACAGAGGGGACAGGGGACAGAGAGAGGGGACGGACAGAGGGACAGGGACAGAGGGACAAAGGATAGAGGGGACAGGGGGAGAGAGGGGGCAGAGGGACAAGGGGACAGAGGGACAGAGGGGACACGGTCACATCACCCTCAGCAGCCAATCAGCACTGCCAACCCTGCCCTGCCCACCTGTCAATCACTGCCCCGCCCACCTGTCAATCACAGGCCTGCCTACCTGTCAATCACTATCCCACCCTGCCCCACCCACCTGTCAATCACTGCCCCACCCACCTGTCAATCACTGTCCCCGCCCACCTGTCACTCACTGCCCCACTCACCTGTCAATCACTGTCCCCACCTGCCCCACCCACCTGTCAATCACGGCCCTGCCCCGCCCCTCACCTGTGACCGGCTGTCCCTTCTTTTCGGAGGCGCCGTCCCCGGGCTCCTCCTTGGGACCCCCGACCCTGGGGGGGGGACACGGGGACAGGGTGTCACCAGTGTCCCCTCAGTGTCCCCTGTGACCCCTCTGTCACCTCCCTGTGTCCTCCCAGTGTCCCCTGTGTCCCCTCCATCCCCCCACCCCCACATT
The DNA here is from genome assembly GCA_030060385.1 of Muscicapa striata striata. Lineage (NCBI taxonomy): Eukaryota > Metazoa > Chordata > Aves > Passeriformes > Muscicapidae > Muscicapa > Muscicapa striata. The sequence continues at coordinate 147,468 of JAREIS010000568.1, forward strand.
CCTGTGACCTCTTGTGACCTCCCTGTCCCTTCCGTGTCACCTCTGTGTCACCTCCCTTAATCCCCCTGTCCCTCCCATCCCGGTGTCCCCCTCACCCCAGTGTCCCCCCCGTGTCCCCTCAATGTCCCCACGTGTTTCCCCCATATCCCCCTCATGTCCCCCCGTGTCCCCAATGTCCCCTGTGTCCCCCCCATGTCTCTATGTCACCACCTTGTGCCCATGTCCCCAGTGTCCCCCAATCCCCCCAATGTCCCCAATGTCCCCCCAATGTCCCCAATGTCCCCAGTCCCCCCAATGTCCCACTGTCCCCAGTGTCCCCAATCCCCCCTGGTGTCCCCACTGTCCCCATTGTCCCCCACTCCCCCAATGTCCCCAATGTCCCCAGTGTCCCCAATGTCCCCAATCCCCCCCAATGTCCCCAGTGTCCCCAGTGTCCCCAATGTCCCCAATCCCCCCAATGTCCCCAATCCCCCCCAGTGTCCCCAGTGTCCCCAATGTCCCCCAATGTCCCCAATCCCCCCCAATGTCCCCAGTGTCCCCAGTGTCCCCAATCCCCCCAATGTCCCCAATCCCCCCCGGTGTCCCCACTGTCCCCACTGTCCCCAGTGTCCCCAATCCCCCCCAGTGTCCCCACTCCCCCCAGTGTCCCCAATGTCCCCAGTCCCCCCCGGTGTCCCCCGGTACCTCTGGACGCGGGAGGGGGGTGCGAACACGCCGTGTTTGGGGGGGCAGGTGAAGTAGCGAACCCCGAAAACGGAGCCGTCGTGTTTGCCCCCCGCAGAGTCCAGCTCCACCCCGAACCAGTACCCTGGGGACATGGGGACATGGGGACAGTGGGGACATTGGGGACATTGGGGACATTGGGGGGATATTGGGGACAGTGGGGACATTGGGGGGATTGGGGGGATTGGGGGGACATTGAGGGGATTGGGGACATTGGGGACAGTGGGGACATTGGGGACATTGGGGGGACTGGGGGGACACTGGGGACATTGTGGGGATTGGGGACAGTGGGGACATTGGGGGACATGGGGGACATCGGTGGGGAGGGGGTCTCATAAAGGGTTCCCATTGGGGGGTCTCAGGGGGTCCCATTCTGGAAGGGGTCCCATTTTGGGGGTTCCCATTTTGGGGTCCCCCAGGGGTCTCTGGGGTCCCATTTTGGGGGTTCCCATTTCGGGGTCCCCGGGGTCTCGGGGGTCTCACCGGGGCGAAGTCGGTGCGTCCGTAGAACCGGGCCCGGCCCTGGCGCTGCCCGGCCACCAGCACCGCGCCCCGGGGCCACGCGCCGGCCCTCGCGGTCCAGCCACGCCCGGCCGCTTCCGGGAGCCTGGGGCGGGGCCGACTGACCACACCCACTGACCACACCCACCCCGACCACACCCATCCCAGCCACGCCCGGCCGCTTCCGGGAGCCTGCGGCGGGGCCGGACTGACCACACCCACTGACCACACCCACTGACCACACCCATCCCAGCCACACCCATCCCAGCCACGCCCCCGGCCGCTTCCGGGAGCCTGGGGGCGGGGCCGGACTGACCACACCCACTGACCACACCCACCCCAGCCACACCCACTGACCACACCCACCCCAGCCACACCCATCCCAGCCACGCCCGGCCTTCCTGGAGCCTGGGGCGGGGCCGGACTGACCACACCCACTGACCACACCCATCCCAGCCATGCCCCTGGCCCGCCTGGGAGCCTGGGGCGGGGCCGGACTGACCACACCCACTGACCACACCCATCCCAGCCACGCCCCGGCCGCTTCCTGGGAGCCTGGGGCGGGGCCGGACTGACCACACCCACTGACCACACCCATCCCAGCCACGCCCGGCCGCCCGGGAGCCTGGGGCGGGGCCGGACTGACCACACCCATCCCAGCCACACCCATCTCAGCCACGCCGGCCGCCGCTGGGAGCCTGGGGGCGGGGCCGGACTGACCACACCCACTGACCACACCCACCCCAGCCACGCCCCCGGCCGCTTCCGGGAGCCTGGGGGCGGGGCCGGACTGACCACACCCACCGGAACTGCCCACTGACCACACCCACCGGAACCACACCCACTGACCACACCCACCAGAACCACACCCACTGACCACACCCATCCCAGCCACGCCCCCGGCCGCTTCCGGGAGCCTGGGGGCGGGGCCGGACTGACCACACCCATCCCAGCCACACCCACTGACCACACCCACACCAGCCACACCCACCCCAGCCACACCCATCCCGGCCACACCCACCGGAACCACACCCACACCCATCCCAGCCACGCCCATCCCAGCCACACCCCCGGCCGCTTCCGGGAGCATGGATTTTGGGGGGTCCCCTGGATTTTGGGGGAGTCCCCTGGATTTTGGGGGGTCCCCTGGATTTTGGGGGCTCCCCTGGATTTTGGGGGTCACCCTGGATTTTGGGGTCCCCCTGGATTTCGGGGGGTCCGTACCTCTCTTGTCCTTGCGGGATTTGTGGGGGGCTCGGGCCGGGGGTCCCGGGGCTCGGGGGGCGACGGCGCCGGGGGCTGCTCCTCGGCCTTGGAGATCTTGGACACCGAGGCGAAGATGCCTGCAGCCAGTACAGACCAGTATAGACCAGTATAGACCAGTATGGACCAGTACGGACCAGTACGGACCAGTATAAACCAGTATGGACCAGTACGGACCAGTACGGACCAGTATAAACCAGTACAGACCAGTACGGACCAGTATGGACCAGAATGGATCAATCCAAACCAGTATGAACCAGTTCAAACCAGTTGGGACCAGCCCAACCCAGTTCAATCTAGTATGAACCAGTCCAGACCAGTATGAACCAGTCCAACCCAGCCCAACCCACAGACCGAGAAGAAATCTCCCCCCCCCTTCCCCAAAATGTCCAGGGAAGCCCCCCCAGAGAATCCCCCCCCTCAGAGGGTCCCAGCCCCACCCTGAGGGTCCCAGGGGGTCCAAGTCCCACCCCCGGGGTCTCGGGGGGTCCAAGTCCCAACCCGGGGGGTCTCGGGGGGTCCCAGCCCCACCCTGGGGGTCTCGGGGGGTCCCAGCCCCCCCCGGGGGTCGCGGGGGTCCGTACCCTGTTTCGGGGGGCAGATGAAGTACCGCACCCCACGCTGCCGTCGTTCTTCCCCTCGGGCTCGTCCAGCTCCACCCCCGCCCACTGCCCGCTGGCAAAGGCCGTGGTGCCGCAGAACCGCAGGGTGCCCACCTGGGACAGGTACACACACCTGAGCCCCAAAACATCCCCAAAATATCCCCCCAAAATATCCAAATCCTATAAAAACCCCAAACCCCAAAATCCTCCTGAGCCCCAGCAAAGGCCGTGGTGCCGCAGAACCGCAGGGTGCCCACCTGGGACAGGTACACACACCTGGGTGACACCTGAGCCCCAAAACATCCCCAAAATATCCCCAAAATATCCAAATCCTATAAAAACCCCAAACCCCAAAATCCTCCCCTGGATCCCAGCAAAGGCTGTGGTGCCGCAGAACCGCAGGGTGCCCACCTGGGGACAGGTACGCACACCTGAGTGACACCTGAGCCCCAAAACATCCCCAAAATATCCCCCCAAAGGATCCAAATCCTATAAAAACCCCAAACCCCAAAATCCTCCTGAGCCCCAGCAAAGGCCGTGGTGCCGCAGAACCACAGGGTGCCCACCTGGGACGGGACAGGTACGCACACCTGAGTGACACCTGAGCCCCAAAACATCCCAAAAATATCCCCCCAAAATATCCAAATCCTATAAAAACCCCAAACCCCAAAATCCTCCCCTGGATCCCAGCAAAGGCCGTGGTGCCACAGAACCGCAGGGTGCCCACCTGGGACAGGTACACACACCTGAGTGACACCTGAGCCCCAAAACATCCCCAAAATATCCCCAAAAATAACCCCACAACCTCCAAAAAACACCAATCCTTCAAAAACCCCAAACCCCAAAATCCTCCCCTGGATCCCAGCAAAGGCCGTGGTGCCGCAGAACCGCAGGGTGCCCACCTGGGACGGGACAGGTACGCACACCTGAGCCCCAAAATATCCCAAAAATATCCCCCAAAATATCCCCAAAAAATATCCCCCCAAAATATTCCCACAACCTCCAAAAATCCCGAATCCTTCAAAACTTCCAAACCTCAGGGTGGGTTTAGGGTCACACAGGTGACACACAGGTGACACACAGGTGACGCAGGGCAGGTTTGGGGTCACACAGGTGACACAGGGCGGGTTTGGGGTGACACAGGGTAGGTTTGGGGATGCTCTGGATGGGTTTGGGGTGACACAGGTGACACAGGGCGGGTTTGGGGTGACACAGGGCGGGTTTGGGGATGCTCTGGATGGGTTTGGGGTCACACAGGTGACACACAGGTGACACAGGTGACACACAGGTGAGTCTGTCCCCACCTTGCCGCTGTCCAGGCGCACCCTGTCCCCCAGCTGCAGCCCCAGGCACAGCAGCATCAGTGTCCCCGGCAGGTTGTCGTAGTTGGGCAGGGTGACGCGGGGCAGGTTTGGGGACACACAGGGCGGGTTTGGGATCACACAGGTGACACACAGGTGACACAGGGTGGGTTTGGGGTCACACAGGGTGGGTTTGGGGTCACACAGGTGACACTGGGCAGGTTTGGGGTCACACAGGCAGTGACACAGGGTGGGTTTGGGGTCACACAGGATGCGTTTGGGATCACACAGGTGACACACAGGTGACACAGGGCGGGTTTGGGATCACACAGGTGACACAGGTGACACAGGGTGACTCTGGGGTCCCACCTTGCCGCTGTCCAGGCGCACCCTGTCCCCCAGCTGCAGCCCCAGGCACAGCAGCATCAGCGTCCCCGGCAGGTTGTCGTAGTTGGGCAGGGTGACGCGGGGCAGGCTGCAGCTCAGCGGAACCGCGTCCAGCAGCAGCCGCCGCAGCTCCCGCGCCGCCTCGGCCGCCTCGGCCCGGTCCAGGGCCATGTCCGTGGGGTCCGGCACCACCTCGGCCGCCACCTGGCCCTTGCTGTTCTGGGGGGGCCACGGGGGGAGCGCGGGGGTGGCCATGGGGGGGTCGGGGGTCGGCACGGGGGGTTCTGGGGTGGTTCTGGGGTGGTCTCAGGTGGTTCTGGGGTGGTTCTAGAATGGTCTCAGGTGGTTTTGGGGTGGTCTCAGGGGGTTCTGGGGTGGCCACGGGGGTTCTGGGGTGGCCACGGGGGTTCTGGGGTGGTTCTGGGATGGCCATGGGTGGTTCTGGGGTGGTCTCAGGTGGTTCTGGGATGGCCATGGGTGGTTCTGGGGTGGTTTTGGGGTGGTCTCAGGTGGTTCTGGGGTGGTTCTAGAATGGTCTCAGGTGGTTCTGGGATGGCCATGGGTGGTTCTGGGGTGGTTCTGGGGCGGTCTCAGGTGGTTCTGGGGTGGCCATGGGTGGTTCTGGGGTGGTTCTGGGGTGGTCTCAGGTGGTTCTGGGATGGCCATGGGTGGTTCTGGGGTGGTTCTGGGGTGGTCTCAGGTGGTTCTGGGATGGCCATGGGTGGTTCTGGGGTGGTTCTGGGGCGGTCTCAGGTGGTTCTGGGGTGGCCATGGGTGGTTCTGGGGTGGTTCTAGAATGGTCTCAGGTGGTTCTGGGGTGGTTCTGGGGTGGTTCTAGAATGGTCTCAGGTGATTCTGGGGTGGTCACAGGTGGTTCTGGGGCAGTTCTGGGTGGTCACGGGGAGTTCTGGGGTGGTTCTGGGCCGGTTCTAGAATGGTCTTGGGTGGTTCTGGGGTGGCCATGGGTGGTTCTGGGGTGGCCATGGGCACCGCACCACCCCAAACCCCAAATCCCAAATCCCTGATCCTCCCCAAATCCCTCCTAAATCCCCAAACCCCCCCGACTCCAAATCCCCCCCAGACCCCCCCAAAATGCCCCCCGAACGTACCCTGAGGGCGGGGTCAGCCCCATGCTCCAGCAGGGACCGCCCCAAACCCCAAATCCCAAACCCCAAATCCCAAATCCCAAATCCCAAATCCCAAATCCCAAACCCCAAATCCCAAATACCGAACCCCAAATCCCTGATCCCCCAAAATCCCTGATCCCCCAAAATCCCTGATCCCCCAAATCCATGAGCCCCTCCAACCCCTCAGACCCCCAAAACCCCCAAAATCCCCCAAAGGTACCCTGAGGGCGGGGTCGGCCCCGTGCTCCAGCAGGCACCGCCCCAAACCCCAAATCCCAAATCCCAAATCCCGAATCCCAAATCCCTGATCCCCCCAAAATCCCTGATCCCCCAAATCCATGAGCTCCTCCAACCCCTCAGACCCCCCCAAACCCCCCAAATCCCCCGAACGTACCCTGAGGGCGGGGTCGGCCCCCGTGCTCCAGCAGGCACGCCCCAAACCCCAAGCCCCAAACGCCTGATCACCCCCAAATCCCTGATCCCCCAAATCCATGAGCTCCTCCAACCCTTCAGACCCCCAAAACCCCCAAAATCCCCGAACGTACCCTGAGGGCGGGGTCGGCCCGTGCTCCAGCAGGCACCGCCCCAAACCCCAAACCCCAAATCCCAAATCCCAAACCCCAAATCCCTGATCGCCCTAAATCCCCCAGAATCCCCGAGCCCCTCTGATCCCCCAGACCCCAAATTATCCCCCAGACCCCCAAAATCCCCCGAACGTACCCTGAGGGCGGGTCGGCCCCGTGCTCCAGCAGGGACCGCCCCAAACCCCAAATCCCAAATACCAAATCCCAAACCCCAAATCCCTGATCGCCCCTAAATCCCCCAAATCCCCGAGCCCTCTGATCCCCGGACCCCAAATTCCCCCAGACCCCCAAAATGCCCCCGAACGTACCCTGAGGGGCGGGGTCGGCCCCGTGCTCCAGCAGGCACCGCCCCAAACCCCAAATCCCAAACGCCTGATCCCCCAAATCCCTGATCCCCCAAATCCATGAGCTCCTCCAACCCTTCAGACCCCCCAAAACCCCCCAAAATCCCCCAAAAACGTACCCTGAGGGCGGGGTCGGCCCCGTGCTCCAGCAGGCAGCGCACCGCCCCCAGGCACAGGTTGGAGGCCGCGATGTGCAGCGCGGTGCCGTGGCTGAAATCGCTGCAGGTCGAGTGCAGAACTGCGGGAAATTCGGGGGGAACGGGGGAAACTGAGGCACGGGGCACCCCAAAAATACGGGAGGGGTCGTGGGGTTCCCGAAAATCCCTGGGGGAATCTGAAAAATCGCGGGGGAAACTGAGGCACGGGAAGGGGGGAAAGCACAAAAATACCAGAAATTGGAGGGGGAAACTGAGGCACGGGGAAACTGAGGCACCCCAAAAATGCGGGGGACCCCAAAACACAGAAGGGAAACTGAGGCACGGAAAGTGGACACCCCCAGAAACCAGAAAGGATCCCAAAAACCCCCCAGGGAAACTGAGGCACGGGAAGGGGGAAAGCTCAAAAATACCAAAAATTGGAGGGGGAAACTGAGGCAGGGGACAGGGGGGCACCCCAAAAACACGGGGGACCCCAAAAACCAGAGGGGGAAACTGAGGCACGGGGGTTCCCCAAAAACGTCAGACCCGGAGCAGGGTCGGGATGAGCTCGGGGACATTTCTCCGTCCCCTGGGGGTTCTTGGGGTGCCAATCCCGATTTGGGGGGGTCACTCGGGGTTTGGGGGTCACTCAGGTTTGGGGGTGCCCCCCGCTCACGCCGGGGTGCAGATGAGCTCGGAGGGGTTCAGTGGGGGTTTTGGGGGTCCGTGGGGGTTAGGGGGTCAGCGGGGGTTTAGGGGTCAGTGCGGATTTGGGGTGTCACTCGGGGTTTGGGGGTGTCACTCTGGGTTTGGGGGGGTCAGTGCGGATTTGGGGTGTTACTCGGAGTTCGGGGGTCACTCTGGGTTTGGGGGGTGTCACTCTGGGTTTGGGGGTGTCACTGGGGTTTGGGGTGCCCCCGCCGCTCACCACGGGCGCGGCGCGCGCAGCAGGGTGCGGATGAGCTCGGGGGTCAGTCGGGGTTTGGGGGTCAGTGCGGATTTGGGGTGTCACTGGGGTTTGGGGGTGTCACTCTGGGTTTGGGGGTCAGTGCGGATTTGGGGGTCACTCGGGGTTCGGGGTGTCACTCTGGGTTTGGGGGTGTCACTCTGGGTTTGGGGGTGTCACTGGGGTTTGGGGGTGCCCCCCGCTCACCGCGGGGCGCGGCCGCGCGCAGCAGGGTGTGGATGAGCTCGGGGGTCACTCGGGGGTCACTCGGGGTTTGGGGGTCAGTGCGGATTTTGGGGTGTCACTGGGGTTTGGGGGTGTCATTGGGGTTTTGGGGTGCCCCCGCTCCACCGCGGGCGCGCGCGCAGCAGGGTGCGGATGAGCTCGGGGGGGTCACTCGGGGTTTGGGGGGGTCAGTGGGGGTTTGGGGGGTCAGTGCGGATTTGGGGGTGTCACTCGGGGTTCGGGGTTCAGTGCCGATTTGGGGGTGCCCCCCGCTCACCGCGGGGCGCGGCCGCGCGCAGCAGGGTGCGGATGAGCTCGGGCACATCGAAGTAGGCCGCGTAGTGCAGCGCGTTCATGTGAGTCCAGCGGCTGCGCAGCCCCGCGTCCCCGCCCAGCGCCAGCAGCCGCGTGGACAGACGGACAGCGGCCGCCGGGTCACCTGCGGGGACAGACGGACAGTGGGGACATTGGGGACATTGGGGACACAGGGACAGACGGACAGCGGCAGCAGGGTCACCTGGGGACAGACGGACAGTGGGGACACTGGGGACACAGGGACAGATGGACAGTGGGGACATGGATAGGGACAGACAGACAGTGGGGACATTGGGGACACAGGGACAGACGGACAGCGGCAGCAGGGTCACCTGCGGGGACAGACGGACAGTGGGGACATTGGGGACACAGGGACAGACGGACAGTGGGGACATGGATAGGGACAGACGGACAGTGGGGACATTGGGGACATGGATAGGGACAGGGACAGACGGACAGTGGCGGCCGGGTCACCTGGGGACAGGGGGACATTGGGGATATTGGGGATGTTGGGGACAGTGGGGACACGGTCAGGGACAGGGACAGACACAGGGACAATGGCCACAGGGTCACCTGCGGGGACAAGGGGACACCTTGGGGACACCCTGGGGACACTGGGGACACGCTGGTGGCCCTGTCCCTGTCCCTGTCACTGTCACCCACCCTGGGGATACCCTGGGGACACGTTGGTGGCCCCGTCCCTGTCACTGTCACCCACCCACGCCGTGCGCCCCGGCCTTGCAGGCGTAGTGCAGCAGCGTCATGTCCGTCAGTCCGTCCCGATCGTCCACGTGGCAGCCGCGGCGCAGGATCTGCGGGGACAGCGGGGACAGGGAGGGGACAGTGAGGGGACAGCACTGTCACCCCAGGGACAGCGGGGACAGGGAGGGGACAGCACAGTGTCATCAGTGTCACCCCAGAGCCACCGGGGACAGCAGTGTCACCCTGGGGACACCGGGGACAGCACGGGGACATCAGGGACACCACAGAGCCAGCGGGGACAGCAGTGTCACCCCGGGACACCGGGGACAGTGAGGGGACAGCAGTGTCACCCCGGGGACAGCAGGGACAGCAGGGACACCAGGGACAGCGGGGACAGGGAGGGGACAGCAGTGTCACCCTGGGGACACCGGGGACAGCACGGGGACATCAGGGACACCACAGAGCCAGCGGGGACAGCAGTGTCACCCCGGGGACAGTGGGGACAGTGAGGGGACAGCAGTGTCACCCGAGGGACGCCGGGGACAGCACAGGGACATCAGGGATCCCCCAAAACCCCCAGGACCCCCCCAAACCGCCCTAGGACCTCCCCAAACCCCCTCCCAACTCCCCCAAACCGCCCCAGGACCTCCCCAAACCCACTCAGGACCCCCATAGGACCCCCCCAAACCCCCCCCCAGGTCCCTCCCCCGGCCCCCCCCGGCCCCCCCGGGCCCACCTCGTTGCCGATGACATCCACGCTGTGCTGCACCTGCTGGCGAAGACCGCACCGACGTCCGGGTCCAGCAGGACTCCCGCAGGCGGCGTCGTTGGGTCAAAGAGGTGAAGGCTGGGGGACACGGGGGACAGGGACCAGGGGACATCAGGGGCAGGAGGGACACGGGGCAGGGGACATGGGGGGAGGAGGACATGGGGGCACGGGGGAATGGGGGACACGGGGGACACGGGGACATGGGGACACGGGGGACAGGGGGACATGGGGGACACGGGGACAGGGACACGGGGGACAGGTGGGACACGGGGAACACGGGGACAGGGGGACACGGGGACAGGGGACAGGACAGGGGACACGGGGACAGGGACATGGGGGGACAGGGGGACACGGGGGACACGGGGACACGGGGGACACAGGGGGACAGGGCAGGGGGACAGGGGGGACACGGGGGGGACACGGGGGACACGGGGGGACACGGGGGGGACACGGGGGGGACACGGGGGGGACATGGGGGGACACGGGGGGAACACGGGGGACACGGGGGGGACACCCCAAAAATGCTCAGCCCTAGATCAGGCAGCACAGAGACCCCTCAGGCCAATTTTTGGGGTCCTGGGCATTTTTGGGGGGTCCCCAAAGGGTTCTTTGTGTCCTGAGTGGGGGTCTCTGTGCCCTGGGGGGGGTCTCTGAGCTCTGGGGGGTCACACCCCAAAAATGCTCAGCCCCGGGTCAGGCAGCACAGGACACCCCCAGACCCATTTTTGGGGTCCTGGGCATTTTTCGGGGGTCCCCAGAGGGTCTTTTGTGGCTGGGTCACCTGTAGGGAGTCGTGGTCACCTGGGGGGGTCACACCCCAAAAATGCTCAGCCCCGGGTCAGCCAGCACAGAACACCCCCAGAGCCATTTTTGGGGTCCTGGGCATTTTTCGGGGGTCCCAAAGGGTTCTTTGTGTCCTGAGTGGGGGTCTCTGTGTCATAGGGGGGTCCCTGTCCCTGGGGAGGGGTCCCTTTTTGGGGAGGGGTCCTTTTGGGGAGGGGGCCCTTTTGGGGAGGAGTCCCTTTTTGGGAAGAGTCCCTTTTTTTGGGGAGGGGTCCCTTTGGGGAGGGTCCCCTTTTTTGGGGAGGGTCCCCTTTTTTGGGGAGGGGTCCCTTTTGGGGAGGTCCACTGGGGAGGGTCCTTGGGGAGGGGCTTGGGAATCCCCTTCTTGGGGGGTCCCACTTTGGGGGGGTCCTGGGGAGGGCCCCTTTGGGAGGGTCCCTTGGGAGGTCCCTTTTGGGAGGCCTTTGGGGAGGGTCCTTGCAGGGAGGGTCCCTTTTTGGGGAGCTCACCGAGCCTGGGCAGGGGGGCGCAGGATGACCATGGGCGCAACCGGGCTGGGGAGGGGCGACGATGAGGGGGCTGTAAGCGAGGCCTGGGGAGGGACAGGGGGATTGGGGGATTTGGGGAGGGCTGGACCCCGCCTGATGGGGGGCGGGATGGGGGCAGGATGGGGAGGGGCGACACTGGATGGGGAGGGGAGGGATGGGGTCCCAGGATGGGGGGTCCCGGGATGGGAGGGTCCCGGAATGTGGATGTGCCCCGGGATGGGGAGGGTCCCCGTTCAGCCGCCCCTCCCCCGCCAGGGCCAGGCCCGAGGGATGCGCAGGAGCGCGGCCGGGGATGGCGGGGCCGGGGCGGCGCCGGGGGGATATGGGGGCTATGGGGGCTATGGGGGGGATATGGGGGATGGGGAAAATTGGGAGGGGCTGAGTCTGCTCCAGGCCCCCCAAATTTCACCCCCGAGTCCCCCCTGAGCCCCCCAACAGTTCAAGAAACTTCTGGAGGTTTCTGGGGGGGCTCCAAGGTGGGACTTGAGTTTCCCTGGATTGAGGGGGAGGGGCCACAGGGAGATTTTGGGGTTCCCAAGGAGATTTTGGGGTTCCCTGGGTCAGGTTTGGGGGTCCCCAGGGAAAGTTTGGGGTTCCTGGGGGGAGTTTAGGGGTGCACAAGGAAAGTTTGGGGGTGAATTTGGGGTCACCAGGGAAAGTTTTGGGGGTTCTGGGGTGAATTTGGGTTCCCCAGGGAAAGTTTTGGGGTTCTGGGGATGAATTTGGGGTCCCCAGGGAAAGTTTTGGGGTTCTGGGGGTGAATTTGGGGATCCCCGGGGAAAGTTTTGGGGTTCTGGGGGTGAATTTTGGGTCCCCAGGGAAAGTTTTGGGGTTCTGGGGACGAATTTTGGGTTCCCAGGGAAAGTTTTGGGGTTCTGGGGGTGAATTTTGGGGTCCCCAGGGAAAGTTTTGGGGGTTCTGGGGACGAATTTGGGTTCCCCGGGGAAAGTTTTGGGGTTCTGGGGGTGAATTTTGGGTTCCCAGGGCAGTTTTGGGGTTCTGGGGGTGAATTTGGGGGTCCCCAGGGAAAGTTTTGGGGTTCTGGGGGTGAATTTGGGGGTCCCCAGGGAAAGTTTTGGGGTTCTGGGGATGAATTTTGGGGTCCCCAGGGAAAGTTTTGGGGTTCTGGGGGTGAATTTGGGGGTCCCCAGGGAAAGTTTTGGGGTTCTGGGGGTGAATTTGGGGTCCCCAGGGAAAGTTTTGGGGTTCTGGGGGTGAATTTGGGGGTCCCCAGGGAAAGTTTTGGGGTTCTGGGGATGAATTTTGGGTTCCCAGGGAAAGTTTTGGGGGTTCTGGGGGTGAATTTTGGGGTCCCAGGGAAATTTTTGGGGGTTCTGGGGGTGAATTTTGGGTCCCAGGGAAAGTTTTGGGGTTCCGGGGGTGAATTTTGGGTTCCCCGCCCTGCATCCCCGTCGCCATGGCAACAACAATGGGCGGGGCGGGGTCTCCATGGCAACCGTCACCAAGGCTACAGCGCCCCCCAGCGGCCGGGAACGGAATTCTTAACGAGCTGACTTTTAATTAACTTTATTGAACGTGATTAATTAATTACAGAGATGGTAAAACCGCATGGCGGGTGGGGGGGGGGGATGGGGGTGGGGGGGAAGGGGGGGAGGGGCGGCACGGGACCCCCCCCCCCATCCCCCCTCCTCCTCCTCCTCCTCCTCGCACCTATTGCTCGTTTTTTGGGGGGTGGGGGAGGGGCAATGCCAGCACAGAGGAGACCCCCTCATTTCCAGCACCTCCCCCCCCCAAAAAAAAAAAAAAAAAATCCTCCCCCCTCCCCCACCCCCAAACTGGGAGCACTGGGGAGGAGGAGGAGGAGGGTGGGGGAGGGGAATAAATACAATCTTCCAATATATTAAAACCCCCCTGGGGGGTGCTGAGGGTGGGGGTGGGGCGGCGGGGGGGGTTTTGGGGTGCGGGGGGGGTCGTGGGGACCCCCGCGGGGGGGTCACATCATGCCCAGCTGCAGGAGGGTGTTGGCGTACATCATGGGCTTGACGTTGGGGTGAGGCTGGGGGAGGGGAGGGAAAAAAAAAATAAAAATAAAAAATATTTGGGGGTTCAGTGGGGGGAGGGGGGGTTCAGGGACACCCCAAATTTCAACCCTGAGTCCCTCCCCCAAAAAAATTCCTGGGGTTGCCCCAGAAAGATGAGACAGGAAAGAGCCCCCCAAGATTGGGATCACCCCCCCAAAAAAGGATGAGACCCCTAAAAGTGCCCCCCAAAAAAATCCCAGGGGACCCTCCCATAAAGATGAGACCCCCCCAAGAACCCCCAAAAAAATCCCAGGAGACCCCCCAAAAAAGGATGAGACCCCCTAAAAGTGCCCCCCAAAAAAATCCCAGGGGATCCCCCAAATAAGGATGAGACCCCTAAAAGTGACCCCCAAAAAAATCCCTGGGGACCCCCCAAAAAGGATGAGACAGAAAAGAGCCCCCCAAGATTGGGATCACCCCCCCAAAAAAGGATGAGACCCCCTAAAAGTGCCCCCCAAAAAAATCCCTGGGATCCCCCATAAAGATGAGACCCCTAAAAAGTGCCCCAAAATAATCCCAGGGATCCCCCAAATAAGGATGAGACCCCTAAAAAAGTGACCCCAAATTACCCCTGGGGACCCCCCCCCCAATAAAGTCTCCCCCCAAATTACCCCTGGGGACCCCCAATAAAGTCTCCCCCAAATTACCCCTGGGGCCCCCTCCAATAACGTCCCCCCCCAAAAAAACCCAGGGGATCCCCCCAAAAAATATGAGACCCCCCCCCCCCCCAAGAACCCCCAAATAAGCCCTGGGGACCCCTCCCCAAAAAGGACAAGACCCTTAAAAGTTCCCCCAAAAAATTTGGGGTTCCCTGGGTGTGGTTTGGGGTTCCCCGGGTATATTTTGGGGTCCCTGGGTTGGATTTTGGGTTCCCCAGGTGTATTTTGGGGTGCCCAGGTGTATTTGGGGTTCCCCAGGTATATCTGGGTTCCCCAGGTGTATTTTGGGTTCCCCAGGTGTATTTTGGGGTTCCCAGGTGGACTTTGGGGTTCCAGGTATATTTTGGGTTCCCCAGGTGTATTTTGGGGTGCCCCAGGTGTATTTGGGGTTCCCCAGGTGTATTTTGGGGTTCCCCAGGTGTATTTTGGGCTCCCCAGGTGTATTTTGGGGTTCCCAGGTGTATTTGGGGTGCCCAGGTATATTTGGGGTCCCTGGGTTGGATTTTGGGGTGCCCCAGGCAGGTTTTGGGGTGCCCCAGGTGTATTTGGGGTTCCCAGGTGTATTTTGGGGTTCCCCAGGTGTATTTTCGGTTCCCCAGGTGTATTTTGGGGTTCCCCAGGTGTATTTTGGGGTGCCCAGGCAGGTTTTGGGGTGCCCAGGTGTATTTTGGGGTTCCCCAGGTATATTTTGGGGTTCCCCAGGTGTATTTTGGGGTGCCCAGGCAGGTTTTGGGGTGCCCTGACTCACCACTGCTGTGAACTGGTGGAAGTCGGGGCGCAGGTCGCTGCCCCGCAGGTGGATGTAGGAGCCCTTGTTGCCCATCTGGTCACTGCAGGGGACATTGGGGACATCTGGGGACACTTGGGGACACCAGAGCATGTCCCCATGAGCCACCAAAGCTGGGGGACCACCAGGGATGGGACATTTGGGGACATTTGGGGACACCAGAGTACAGCCCCTGTGAGCCACCAAGGCTGAGGACCACGAGGGTTGGGACATTTGGGGACACTTGGGGACAGGACTGAGGGACAAGGTGGCTCAGGGGACACTGGGCTTAGGGACACTGGTCAGGGAACACTGGGGACCAAACCAAGGGGACACCAGGCTCAGGTGACACCTGGTGACAACATCAAGGGGACACTGGGCTTGGGGACACTGTGGCTCAGGGGACACTGGGGACCAAACCAAGGGGACACCAGGCTCAGGTGACACCTGGTGACAAAACCAAGTGGACACCATAGCTCAGGGGACACCAAGGTGACAAACCCAAGTGGCTCAGGTGACACCGAGGTGACACTGGGTGACAAACCCAAGGCCACACGGCGACTCTGCCACCTCGGGCGCTCGCCCCACCCCCTTCCCGTGTCCCCCCAGTGTCCCCCAGTGTCCCCCAGTGTCCCCAGTGTCCCTCACCAGTAGTTGGGGGCGGAGAAGACGGTGACACAGCGGCCATCGTGGGCCACCTCGGGCACTCACCCCACCCCCTCCCCGTGTCCCCAGTGTCCCCCAGTGTCCCCAGTGTCCCCCAGTGTCCCTCACCAGTAGTTGGGGGCGGAGAAGACGGTGACACAGCGGCCATCGTGGGCCACCTCGGGCACTCACCCCACCCCCTCCCCGTGTCCCCCCCCAGTGTCCCCAGTGTCCCCCAGTGTCCCCAGTGTCCCTCACCAGTAGTTGGGGGCGGAGAAGACGGTGACACAGCGGCCATCGTGGGCCACCTTGGGCACTCACCCCACCCCTTCCCAGTGTCCCCAGTGTCCCCCAGTGTCCCCAGTGCCCCCCACTGTCCCCAGTGTCCCCCCAGTGTCCCCAGTGTCCCTCACCAGTAGTTGGGGGCGGAGAAGACGGTGACACAGCGGCCATCGTGGGCCACCTCGTAGCCCTCGGGCTTCACCTCGTGGCTGCGGATGATCAGCTCCAGGCGGTTCCGCTCCAGGAAGCGCTTGGTGACATCGGGGCCAAACTGGCAGCTGACCCCCCGTTTGCTGACTGACCGCCCGTTCTGGGGACATTGGGGACATTGGGGACATTGGTGACATCGGGGCCAAACTGGCAGCTGACCCCCGTTTGCTGACTGACCGCCCGTTCTGGGGACATTGGGGACATTGAGGACATTGGGGACATTGGTGACATCAGGGCCAAACTGGCAGCTGACCCCCCGTTTGCTGACTGACCGCCCGTTCTGGGGACATTGGGGACATTGGGGACATTGGGGACATCGGGGCCAAACTGGCAGCTGACCCCCCGTTTGCTGACTGACCGCCCGTTCTGGGGACATTGGGGACATTGGGAACATTGGGGACATTGGTGACATCGGGGCCAAACTGGCAGCTGACCCCCCGTTTGCTGACTGACCGCCCGTTCTGGGGACATTGGGGACATTGGGGACATTGGTGACATCGGGCCAAACTGGCAGCTGACCCCCGTTTGCTGACTGACCGCCCGTTCTGGGGACATTGGGGACATTGGGGACATCGGGGCCAAACTGGCAGCTGACCCCCCGTTTGCTGACTGACCGCCCGTTCTGGGGACATTGGGGACATTGGGGACATTGGGGACATTGGTGACATCGGGCCAAACTGGCAGCTGACCCCCGTTTGCTGACTGACCGCCCGTTCTGGGGACATTGGGGACATTGGGGACATTGGTGACATGGTGGGGCCAAACTGGCAGCTGACCCCCGTTTGCTGACTGACCGCCCGTTCTGGGGACATTGGGGACATTGGGGACATCGGGGCCAAACTGGCAGCTGACCCCCCGTTTGCTGACTGACCGCCCGTTCTGGGGACATTGGGGACATTGGGGACATTGGGGACATTGGTGACATCGGGGCCAAACTGGCAGCTGACCCCCCGTTTGCTGACTGACCGCCCGTTCTGGGGACATTGGGGACATTGGGGACATTGGTGACATCGGGGCCAAACTGGCAGCTGACCCCCCGTTTGCTGACTGACCGCCCGTTCTGGGGACATTGGGGACATTGGGGACATTGGTGACATCGGGGCCAAACTGGCAGCTGACCCCCCGTTTGCTGACTGACCGCCCGTTCTGGGGACATTGGGGACATTGGTGACATCGGGGCCAAACTGGCAGCTGACCCCCCGTTTGCTGACTGACCGCCCGTTCTGGGGACATTGGGGACATTGGGGACATTGGTGACATTGGGGACATCGGGGCCAAACTGGCAGCTGACCCCCCGTTTGCTGACTGACCGCCCGTTCTGGGGACATTGGGGACATTGGGGACATTGGGGACATTGGGGACACCTCCAGGACTTGGGGACAGGGCAGGGGACACCCCCAGGATTTGGGGACACCCCCGGGATTTGGGGACAGGGCAGGGGATACCCTTAGGGTTTGGGGACACCCCCAGGACTTGGGGACACCCCCAGGATTTGGGGACAGGGCAGGGGACACCCTCAGGGTTTGGGGACACCCTCAGGGTTTGGGGACATCCCTGGAACTTGGGGACACCCCCAGGACTTGGGGACACCCCTGGGATTTTGGGGACAGGGCAGGGGACACCCTCAGGGTTTGGGACACCCCCAGGATTTGGGGACACCCCGGGGGGGTCACAGCTCACCTGGGGCTGGGGGTCCGACCAGAGCAGGTCACACATCGGCCCTGGGGGGACACGGGGGGGGGTCACAGCTCAGCCCCCTCGGTGGGGACACCTCGGGGACACCTTGGGGACACGCAGGGGACACCTCGGGGACACGCAGGGGGTCCCTGTCCCACCTGAGTCCGGGGGCTGCCGGTTCCGCTCGATCTTGCGGATGGGGGACAGCAGGGTGACGCAGGGACCTGGGGACGGGGAAGAGACCCCGGGACATGATCTGGGGGGACACGGGGGGGACAGGGGGGACAAGGGGGGACAGAGGGGACAGAGGGACAGAGGGGACAGGGGGACAGGGGGGGACAGAGGAGACAGGGGGGACAGAGGGGAGAGGGGGACAGGGGGGACAATCAACCATCCTGACACTGAGGAGGTGACAAGGGACTCCCCAAGACCCTGGGGAGGGAAGGAACCCCCCGAAAATGTGACAGTGACACCCCAAACCCTCCCAGAGATGGGGACACCCCAATGGGGACAGGGACACCCCAATGGGGACAGGGACACCCCAAACAGAGACGGGGTGGGGGGGTCAAAGTCCCCCAGTTTTGCAGGGGCTGCCAAAAAGGGATCCATCAAAATCAATAGAGCTGCCACATAGTGAGCCACATGGGGTGCCAAACAGTGAGCTATTAGTGTAAATGGCAGCTGCCAGATTGTGAGCCAAGAGGGGTGCCAAATAGAGATCCACTCAGACCAATGGGAGCTGCCAGATTTTGAGCCTTTCTGCTGCCAAATAGGGATCTATTACTATAAACGACAGCTGCCAAATAGTGATCCCCATGGCTACCAAACAAGGATCTATCACACCCAATGGGTGCTGCCAGATAGTGATCCCAGTGGGCAGTGTCCCCTCGGGTGTCCCCCCGGTGTCCCTTGGGTGCCCCTGGTGTCCCCCCAGTGTCCCCCAGTGTCCCCAGTGTCCCCAGTACCAGCACTTTGCCGTTGATGCACTGGGCCAGGGGCAGCCACTCGAACACCTCGCTGAAGAGCGCGAACATCTGCGCCGTGTACTTGGCTCCCCTCAGTGTCCCCAGTGTCCCCAGTGTCCCCCCAGTGTCCCCCAGTGTCCCCTCAGTGTCCCCCAGTGTCCCCAGTGTCCCCCAGTGTCCCCCCAGTGTCCCCAGTGTCCCCAGTACCAGCACTTTGCCGTTGATGCACTGGGCCAGGGGCAGCCACTCGAACACCTCGCTGAAGAGCGCGAACATCTGCGCCGTGTACTTGGCTCCCCAGTGTCCCCCAGTGTCCCCCAGTGTCCCCCCAGTGTCCCCCAGTGTCCCCCCAGTGTCCCCCCCGTGTCCCCAGTGTCCCCCCAGTGTCCCCAGTACCAGCACTTTGCCGTTGATGCACTGGGCCAGGGGCAGCCACTCGAACACCTCGCTGAAGAGCGCGAACATCTGCGCCGTGTACTTGGCCTTCACCTCGCCCTCGAAGCCGTAGATCTGGTTCATGTTGTCGGTCTCGTGGTTCCCTGCGGGGACACGGGGACACTGACACCAAGGGGACACTGACACCGTGGGGACACTGACACCAACAGGACACGGGGACACTGACACCAAGGGGACACTGACACCAAGGGGACACTGACACCAAGGACACGGAGACACAAGGGGACACGGGGACACTGACACCAAGGGGACACTGACACCAAGGGGACACTGACACCAAGGGGACACTGACACCGTGGGGACACGGGGACACTGACACCGTGGGGACACTGACACCGTGGGGACACTGACACCAAGGGGACATCGGGGACACTGACACCAAGGGGACACTGACACCAAGGGGACATGGGGACACTGACACCACTGGGGACATGGGGACACTGACACCAAGGGGACATGGGGACACTGACACCGTGGGGACACTGACACCAAGGGGACATGGGGACACTGCCACCATGGGGACACTGACACCAAGGGGACACGGGGACACTGACACCAACAGGACACTGACACCAAGGGGACACTGACACCAAGGGGACATGGGGACACTGCCACCATGGGGACACTGACACCAAGGGACAGGGGGACAGTGAGACATGGGGACAAGGACACACTGACACCAAGGGGTCACGGGGACACTGACACCAAGGGGACACTGACACCAAGGGGACACTGACACCGTGGGGACATGGGGACACTGACACCGTGGGGACACTGACACCACTGGGGACACTGCCACCAAGGGGACACGGGGACACTGACACCAAGGGGACAGGGGCAGGGCATGGGGACACGGGGACACTGACACCACTGGGGACACTGCCACCATGGGGACAGGGACACTAACCAGGGACAGGGGACACTGACACAGAGGACACTGACACCACTGGGACATGCACCAGGACAGAGGACTGACACCAAGGGACAGGGCACCAGGGACAGGGACACTGACACGTGGGGACGGACACCACTGGGGCACTGACCAGGGGACCTGACACCAAGGGAGACAGGGACATGACACCAAGGGAGAGGACCAGCAATGCACCCAGGGCATGGGACAGATGACCTCAAGGACAATGCACCCAAGGGACAGGGATGTCCCCAACCCCAGGGATGTCCCCAAGGGACAGAGATGTCCCCAAACCCCTCCAAGGGACAGGGACGGGACGGTGACAAAAACACCCCATTTACGAGACCTGCCAAAAAGTGAGCTATAGCGCACAACGGGGGCTGCCAGATAGTGATCCAAAGGGGGGACAAGGGGGGACAAGGAGGGACAGGAGGTGACAGGAGGTGACAGGAGGTGACAGGACACGCCCCCCGGGCCGCAGGCACCTCGCAGCAGGTGGAAGTGGTCGGGGTAGAGCAGCTTGAAGCCGAAGAGGTCAGGATCACCTCCACCGAGAAGGAGCCGCGGTCCACGAAGTCCCCGTTGAAAATCTGTCACCAGCTCAGGACAGCGGCCACCAGAGTGTCACCAGCGCCACCTCAGGGTGCCCTCAGTGTGCCCAGAGTCACCTCAGTGTCACCAGTGCCACCTCAGTGTCCCCAGTGTGCCCAGAGTCACCTCAGTGTCCTCTCAGCGTCCCCAGTGTCCTCTCAGTGTCCACTCGCTGCCCGCTCAGTGTCCCCTGAGTGTCCCCATTGTCCCTTCAGTGTCCACTCAGTGTCCCCAATGTCCCCTCTGTCCCCAATGTCCTCAATGTCCCCTCTGTCGCCTCTGTCTCCTCTGTCCCCACTGCCCCCAATGTCACCAGTGTCCCCACTGCCCCCAATCCCCCCCAATGTCCCCTCTGTCCCTTCTGTCCCCACTGTCCCCAGTGTCCCCAATCCCCCCACTGTCCCCATGTCCCCTGTGTCCCCTCTGTCCCCAATCCCCCCATGTCCCCATGTCCCCCAGTGTTTCCTCTGTCCCCAATGTCTCCACTGTCCCCATGTCCCCTCTGTCCCCAATCCCCCCAGTGTCCCCCATGTCCCCATGTCCCCAATCCCCCACTGTCCCCAGTGTCCCCCATGTCCCCAATGTCCCCAATCCCCCCTCTGTCCCCAATCCCCCCCAGTGTCCCCAATGTCCCCAATCCCCCCCAGTGTCCCCACTGTCCCCAATGTCCCCAATGTCCCCAAGGATACGTAGGGGTTGCTCTCCGAGGGAAGCCCGTTCAGCTCGAAGATGTTGAGCAGGTCATAGAACTGCCCGTGGGTGTCCCCACACACTGTCACCTTCTCCGTCTGCCAGGGGACACGGGGGGGTGACACTGCTGTCACCGTGTCCCCACGGGGGTCACCGTGTCCCCAAACACCCGCGGCTGCACCCACCTCCTTCAGCGTGGTCTCCACCAGGGTGGGGAGCTTGGCCAGCACCTCCTTCACCTGCACCAGGATCTGAGGGGAGGGGACAGTTGGGGACAGTTGGGGACAGTTGGGGACAGCAAATGGGTTTTGAGATTTTTGGGTGTTTTTTTTTTTAATTTTTGGGGTTTTTTGGTTTTTATGGGTTTTTTGGGAGTTTGGCCAGCACCTCCTTCACCTGCACCAGGATCTGCGGGGAGGGGACAGTTGGGGACAGTTGGGGACAGTTGGGGACAGCAAATGGGTTTTGAGATTTTTTTGTTTGGTTTTTTCCTTTAATATTTAGGGAGTTTTTTGGGGTTTTTTATGTTTTTTTTTGGGGTTTGGCCAGCACCTCCTTCACCTGCACCAGGATCTGAGGGGAGGGGACAGGTGGGGACAGTTGGGGACATTTGGGGACAGCAAATGGGTTTTGAGATTTTTTTGGTTTTTTTTTTTTAATTTTTGGGGGGGTTTTTTTTGGGTTTTTATGGGTTTTTGGAGAGGCTTGGCCAGCACCTCCTTCACCTGCACCAGGATCTGCGGGGAGGGGACAGTTGGGGGCAGTTGGGGTGTTTTTGGCTGGTTTTGGGGTGGTTTTTTTTCTGTTTTTGGCTGGTTTTGGCTGGTTTTGGCTGTTTTTGGTACGGTTTTTGGCTGTTTTGAGCGTGTTTTGGGGTGCTTTTGGGCTGTTTTTGCCTGGTTTTGTCAGTTTTTGGCTGGTTTTGGGCCGTTTTTGGCAGTTTTTGGCAGTTTTTGAGGTGTTTTTGTCAGTTCCTGGGGTACCTGGTAGGCACATTTCCTGTGCAGTTTCTTCTGGTCCTTGTACCACTGCATCAGCTCCTTCATGAAGGCCAGAGTGACACGGCCCTGCTCCAGCTTGGGGCCACTGTACTCGTCCTCGATGGCTGAGGGGACACGGGGGACACAGGGGGGACACAAGGGACACAGGGGACAGGCAGGGACACAGAGGGGACAGGTAGGGACACAGAGGGGACACAGGGGACAGTCAGGGGACAGGCAGGGACAGGCAGGGACACAGGGGACAGTCAGGGGACACAGGGGACAGTCAGGGGACAGGCAGGGACAGGCAGGGACACAGGGGACAGGCAGGGACAGAGAGGGACACAGGGGACAGTCAGGGGACACAGGGGACAGGCAGGGACAGAGAGGGGACACAGGGGACAGAGAGGGACACAGGGGACAGGCAGGGACACAGGGTACAGTAAGGGACACAGGGGACAGAGAGGGGACCCCAGACTGTTCCAGGGACCCCCAGACCCTCACAGAGACCCTCCTGAAGACCCCAACCCCCCCAGGGACCCTCATTGAGACCCCAGCCCCTCCCAGGGTCCCTTCCCCTCCCCAGTGCCCCCCAGTGCCCCCCCAGTGCCCCCCAGTGCCCCCCCAGTGTCCCCCAGTGCCCCCCCAGTGCCCCCCAGTGCCCCCAGTACCCCCAGTGCCCCCCAGTGTCCCCAGTGTCCCCAGGATCTCACTCATGCTCTCGATGTCCAGGAATCCACCACGGAGCGCATGAGGGGACCCTGCCCCTCCCAGTGCCCCCAGTGTCCCCCAGTGCCCCCAGTGCCCCCCAGTGTCCCCAGTGTCCCCCAGTGCCCCCAGTGTCCCCCAGTGACCCCCAGTGCCCCCAGTGCCACCAGTGCCCCCCAGTGTCCCCAGTGTCTCACTCATGCTCGATGTCCAGGAATCCACCACGGAGCGCATGAGGGGACCCTGCCCCTCCCCAGTGCCCCCCAGTGCCCCCCCAGTGACCCCCCAGTGTCCCCAGTGACCCCCAGTGCCCCCAGTGCCCCCAGTGTCCCCAGTGTCCCCAGTGTCCCCAGTGTCTCACTCATGCTCTCGATGTCCAGCGAATCCACCACGGAGCGCATGAGGGGACCCTGCCCCTCCCCAGTGCCCCCAGTGCCCCCAGTGCCCCCAGTGACCCCCAGTGACCCCCCAGTGCCCCCAGTGCCCCCAGTGCCCCCCAGTGTCCCCAGTGCCCCCCAGTGTCCCCAGGGTCTCACTCATGCTCTCGATGTCCAGGGAATCCACCACGGAGCGCTTGTGCTCGTCGCTGGCGATGGCGCGCTCGAACGCCTTCTGCTTGACAATGCGCTGGCACTCCTGGAACTTGAGCCGCGCGTCCCTGTCCCCGGGGCGCACCTTCACCACCTGGGGACACCGGGGGGACAGTGTGACACAGGGCAGGGACAGCTGGGGACAGCTGGGGACAGCACCTGCACCACCTGGGGACACCGGGGGGACACTGTCATGGGGTGTGGGGACAGCTGGGGACAGCTGGGGACAGCGCCTGCACCACCTGAGCCGCGCGTCCCTGTCCCCGGGGCGCACCTTCACCACCTGGGGACACCGGGGGGACAGTGAGGGGACAGCGGGGGACAGCTGGGGACAGCACCTGCACCACCTGAGCTGCGCGTCCCTGTCCCCGGGGCGCACCTTCACCACCTGGGGACACCGGGGGGACAGTGAGGGGACAGCTGGGGACAGCACCTTCACACCTGGGGACAGCAGGGGAACAGTGGGCACAGCATGGACACACTGACCCCAGCATGGACACACTGACCCCAGGGTGTACACACTGACCCTAGGGATGGACACACTGACCCCAAAGTGCCCACACTGACCCCAAAGTGACCACACTGACCCCAGGGTGGACACACTGACCCCAGAGTGACCACACTGACCCAGAGTGCCCACACTGACCCAAAGTGCCCACACTGACCCAGAGTGCCCACACTGACCCTAGGGATGCACACACTGACCCAAAGTGCCCACACTGACCCAAAGTGACCACACTGACCCCAGCATGGACACACTGACCCTAGGGATGGACACACTGACCCCAAAGTGCCCACACTGACCCCAAAGTGACCACACTGACCCCAGCATGGACACACTGACCCTAGGGATGGACACACTGACCCCAAAGTGCCCCCACTGCCCTCCCCTCCCCCTCCCCTCCCCTCCCCCTCACCATCTCGTAGTCGCGCAGGGCCGCCTTGAACTTGCCCAGGGCCATGTTGCTGGCGGCTCTCCGGTAGTAGCCCTTGACGTACTTGCTGTCCAGCTGCAGGGCGCGCGTGGCGTCCGCCAGCGCGTAGCCGTAGCACTCGGTGCGCAGGTACGCCAGGCTGCGGTTCCCATAGTAAATGGCACAGGTGGGGTTCAGCTCGATGGCGCTGCTGTACAGCTGCACTGCCTGCTCGTAGTCCTTCCCTGGGGACAGAGTGACCACAGTGACCACAGTGACCAGAGTGACCAGCTGCACTGCCTGCTCGTAGTCCTTCCCTGGCCAGGGACAAGGGCAGAGTGACCAGAGTGACCAGAGCACAAACCCAGCACTGACCAGAACCCAAAGGGTGGAGGTGGTCAGATCCCAAAAGCCAGGAGTGACCAGACCCCAAATCCCAGGAGTGACCAGAGCCCAAAGGCCAGGAATGACCAGAGCCCAAATCCCAGGAGTGACCAGAGCCCAAATCCCAGGAATGACCAGAGCCCAAAGGCCAGGAATGACCAGAGCCCAAATCCCAGGAGTGACCAGAGCCCAAAGGCCAGAAGTGACCAGACCCCAAAGGCCAGGACTGACCAGATCCCAAAGGCCAGGAGTGACCACACCCCAAAGTCCGGGGATCAACAGGTGGATCAGGATGTGGCAGCGGGGTCTGCCTCTGGTTAAGGCTAATGGCTCCGTATTTAGCAGGAAGAGCTGCGGGATCACTATCTGGCAGCCTCCATTGGCTCTATAGATCCCCATATAACAGCCCCTATAGATCCCCAGGGTTCACTATCTGGCAGCCCCCCGTTACCCCCAAGGGATCACTATTTGGCATCTCCGTTATCCCCCGTTAACCGCCGGTGCTCACAATCTGGCAGCCTCCATTACCCCGAATGGATCACTATCTGGCAGCTCCGTTACCCCCCGTTAACCGCCGGTGCTCACCATTTGGCAGCCTCCATTACCCCTAATGGATCACTATCTGGCAGCTCCGTTACCCCCCGTTAACCTCAGCTGCTCAATATTTGGCAGCCTCCATTACCCCTAGTGGATCAGTATCTGGCAGCTCCGTTATCCCCGGTTAACCGCCGGTGCTCACCATTTGGCAGCCTCCATTACCCCTAATGGGTCCCTATTTGGCATCTCCGTTATCCCCCGTTAACCGCCTGTGCTCACAATCTGGCAGCCTCTATTACCCCTAATGGATCACTATCTGGCAGCTCCGTTACCCCGCACTGCCCTCAGCGGCTCCCTATCTGGCAGCCCCCATTACCCTCCATGGCTCCCTATCTGGCAGCCCCGTTCCCTGCCGCTGCCCGCCGCCGCTCCCTCCCCGGTAGCCCCCGCTGCCCGCCGTTACCTTTGAAGAACTCGTTCGCGCGGGCCTTGAGCGCCTCGGCCCGTTCGATGTCGGCGGGGCTCGGGGGCCGCCCGGGGCCGGCACCGCCGCCGTTCCCCGCCCGCTCTCCCTCCGCCATGGCCGGGCCGTAAAGCGCCGCCGCCGCCGCCGGGCGCGGCCGCCAAGCGCCGCTGTCGCAAAGCCGCGGTGGGAGGGGGAGCGGTGTCGTAAACGGGGGGGCAGAGGAGCGGCGGAGATTCCACGTGTCCCCAAGTGTCCCCCAGTGTCCCCAGGTGTCCTCGAGTGTCCCCGAGTGTCCCCAAGGGTCCTCAGCTGTCCCTGAGTGTCCCCAAGTGTCCTCAGCTGTCCCCTGAGTGTCCCCAGGTGTCCCCAAGTGTCCCCTGAGTGTCCCCAAGTGTCCGCTGGTGTCCCCAGGGCCCTGCCTTGTGTCCCCTCTTATGTCCCCAAAATGTCCTCAGTGTCCCCAATGTCCCCATCATCCCCTGTGTCCCCTCAATGTCCCCAAAATGTCCCCATCATCCCCTGTGTCCCTCAATGTCCCCAAAATGTCCCCATCACCCCGTGTCACCAAAATGTCCCCAATGTCCCCAGTGTCCCTCTCACCCCCAATGTCCCCAAAATGTCCCCAATGTCCCCCTCACCCCCAATCCCCCAATGTCCCCAATCCCCCCAGTGTCCCCAATCCCCCAAATGTCCCCAACGTCCCCAAAATGTCCCCAGTGTCCCCAGTCACAGCCGGAGCCCTCGCTGCTTTCAGAGCGGGTTTATGGGGGGAGGGGACAGCAAAGGGGGAGGGGGAGGTGACACCGCGGTGACACTGCGGGGGGGGGGGTCGTACAGGGACCCCCCCAAAGCAGCGGGGTGGGGGAGGGGAGGGGGAGGGGTGTGCGTGTGGGTCCAGCGGCTCCGGGAGGGGGCGGGGGATTGGGGGTCTGGGGTGTCTCGGGGGATTTGGGGGTCTGGGGGTCTCAGGGGTGATTTTGGGGAGGGTCTTGGGGTCTCAGAGGGTTCCTGAGGGGCTTTCGTGGTTTTTGGGGGAATTTTGGGGGGGGTCTTGGGGGTCCCTGAGGGGCTCTCGGGGTCCTGGGGAGAATTTTGGGGGTCTCGAGGAGATTTTGGGGGGATTTGGGGAGGGTGGTCCCGGATTTGGGGGGGGAGGGGACACAAAGCCCCGCCCCCCCAAGGGGCGTTTCCAGCCCAGCACCGAGTGGGGGAGGGGTCCCCAAAAGCACCAAATTGGGGGAGGGGTCCCCAAAAGCACCAAATTGGGGGTGGGACCCCAAAGAACCAAATTTGGGGGAGGGGTCCTAAAAGCACCAAATTTTGGGGGAGGGGTCCCTAAAAGCACCAAATTTGGGGGAGGGGATAGGACGAGGTAGGACGGGGAGGGGTCCCCAAAAATGGGAATTTGGGGAGGGGCGGGGGTTATAAATTGGGGAGGGTCCCTGAGGGGAGGGAGGAATAAATGGGGGAATTTGGGGTCCCACCCCAAAATTTTGGGGAGTGGGGGGAGGGGTCAGGTCATGGCTTTTGGTTCAGCCCCCCCCCAAAAAAAGAGGATTTGGGGTTCCCAAACCGAGGGGGGGGAGGGGAGGGGTCGTTGCTGGATTTTGGGGGGGTCACGGGGGGGCGCCCCCCCCCGGCAGGGTCAAACCATCAGCCAGCAGCACTGGGGGGGGAACAGAAATTATTATTGGGGTGTCCCCCAAAAAAAAAAAAAAAAATTTTGGGGGGGTCCTTCCAGTTCTCCCCCAAATTATTGGAAGCTTCTTATTTTTACCCCCCCACCCCAAATTTTGGGGTGTCCCCGAGTCCCTCTCCCCCAATTTTGGGATCTCCCCAACCTCTCCCCACCCAATTTTGGGGTCTCTTCAGGTTCCCCCTCCAAATTTTGGGGTCATCTCCCCAAATTTTGGGGTTCCCGCCCAAATTCTCTCCCCCAGCCCCCCCTCCCCAAAACTGGGGCCTCTTTTTGAGTTTTGGGACCCCCATTTTGGCTTTCCCCCTCAGATTTTGGGACCCTCTCACTAGTGGGGACCCCCCCCCTTTTTTTGGGGTCCCCCCCCATTTTTGGGGTCCCCCCCCCCTCACCGAGGGGCTGCTCCTGCCCTGGGCTCAGTCCTGGGGGGTCCCCCCTCAGCAGCAGCCCCTGGGGGGGGGAGGGGACACGGGGGGGGGGGTGACAAATGGGGACAGGACACGCTGCCACCCCCGGCGTGTCCCCAGTGTCCCCAATGTCCCCCAATGTCCCCCCAATATCCCACCAATGTCCCCCCCAATGTCCCCACTATGTCCCCAGTGTCCCCAGTGTCCCCCCAGTGTCCCCAATGCCCCCCCAGTGTCCCCCTCCAACCCCTCCCAGTGTCCCCCCAGTGTCCCCCTGAACCCTCCCAGTGTCCCCCCAATGTCCCCCAGTGTCCCCACTGTGTCCCCAGTGTCCCCCCAGCATTCCCCAGACCTCTCCCAATGTCCCCAACGTCCCCCCAGTGTCCCCAGTGTCGCCTCTGTGTCCCCCCAATATCCCCCCAATGTCCCCCAATGTCCCCCACAATGTTCCCCGCAATGTCCCCAGTATCCCCCAACGTCCCCCCAGTGTCCCCAATATCCCTCCCAATGTCCCCCAGTGTCCCCAGTGTCCCCAGTGTCCCCTCCCGTGTCCCCTCACCAGCCCGAGGGGGGGCAGCAGTTCCGGGTCCAGCCCCGCCCGTTTCAGGGGGGCCCCGGGGTCCTCCGGGCTCGGCTCCCGCGGCCTGGGGGTGGAGTCAGGCCCCGCCCACGGACACGCCCTCTCAGGCCACGCCCACAGCCACACCCACAACCCACAGCCACACCCACAACCATGCAACCATGCCCACATACCCACAGCCACACCCACATCCCATAGCCACACCCACATCCCATAGCCACGCCCACAAACCCACAGCCACACCCACATCCCCATAGCCACACCCACATCCCATAGCCACACCCACATCCCATAGCCACACCCACATACCCACAGCCACACCCACATCCCATAGCCACACCCACATCCCACAGCCACACCCACAGCCCCATAGCCACACCCACATCCCCATAGCCACACCCACATCCCATAGCCACACCCACATCCCATAGCCACACCCACATCCCATAGCCACACCCACATCCCATAGCCACACCCACATCCCATAGCCACACCCACATCCCCATAGCCACACCCACATCCCATAGCCACACCCACATCCCATAGCCACACCCACATCCCATAGCCACACCCACATCCCATAGCCACACCCACATCCCATAGCCACACCCACATCCCATAGCCACACCCACATCCCATAGCCACACCCACATCCCATAGCCACACCCACATCCCATAGCCACACCCACAAACCTGTCACACCCATATCCCAGCCACACCCATATCCCAGCCACACCCACATAATTATAAGCCCCGCCCATTCAGAGCCACACCCTCCTTTTAAAAGCCACACCCACAGCCACGCCCCCTCCTCACCACACCCCCTTCAGCCATTCCCAGCCAAGCCTCGCCCCCTTGGGACACACCCACAAAAGTGCCACACCCCTTTCCCAGCCACGCCCTCTCAGACCACGCCCACCCCCAATCTCACCCCACCCCTCATTAACTCAGCCCAGCCCCGCCCCCTCAAGCCCCACCCACCTCTTCCTAGCCGGGCGTGGCCTGGGGGCGGGGCCGAGGGCGGGGTCGCTGCCCCAGCGTGGCAGGGGGGCGTGGCCAGGCCGGGAGGGGGCGGGGCCTCGGCCAGGGAAGCTGCGGGCGCGGGGCCGAGGGGGAGGGGCCTGGGCTTTGGGGGCGGGGCCTGAGGGGCGCAGGCCACGCCCCCTGTGCGGCTCGGCCCCGCCCAGCTGGAAGTCGCCGTCCATGGGGATGTAGGGGGCCAGCATGGCCAGGTCCAGGGGGGACGTCTGGGGACATTGGGGACATTCGGGGACATTCGGGACATTCAGGACATTGGGGACATTTGGGGACATTGAGGGACATTGGGGACATTGAGGGACATTGGGGACATTGAGGACATTTGGGGACATTTGGGGACATTTGGGGGATTCGGGGACATTGGGGACATTGTGCAGATTGGGGGACATTGGGGACATTGGGGACATTTGGGGACATTGAGGACATTGAGGACATTTGAGGACATTTGGGGACATTTGGGGGATTCGGGGACATTGGGGACATTGGGGACATTGGGGACATTCTGGGTGACCCCGAACCCGGGGATGGGGCTTTGGAACATTATGGGATGGGATTTGGGGTCAGGATTTAGAATCGGAGTTTGGGATCTCCCCCATTTTTGGGTCGGGATTTGGGGTCCCCCCCATTTTTGGGTTGGAATTTGGGGTCCCCTCACCTGCAGGGCGGCTCCGGGCCCGCGGCTCCCCCCAAAAACCTTCTGCACCTGCAGCAGCAGTTGGGGGCTGGGGGGGCACAGCCACACCCACAAACCCACAGCCCAGGACCCCCAGAGCCCCCCCCAGATCCCCCCAAAATCCCAAATACCCCCCAAAACGACTCCAAAACCCCACAGAACCCCCTCAGACCCACAAATCCCTCCCCAAAAAACTACTCCAAATCCCCATAAAAACCTCCCTAAACCACTCCAAGACCCCCCAAAAACTCCCAAAATTTTGGGTCATGTCCCCCCCCGACCCCTCCCCAGACCCCCAAAACCCAATTCCCCCAAAAACAACTCCAAGACCCCATAGAAACCCCCAGAACTCCCCAAACCCCCAAACCACCCCCAGACCCAGAATTCCCCCAAAAACAATTTCAAAACCTCATAAAAACCTTCCAGGACCCCAGTACCCCCCAAACCCCCAGACCCCAAACTCCTCCGGACCCCAAATCCCCCCCAAAACAATTCCAAAACCCCAAAAAACCTCCCAGAACCTCCCAGGACCCCAAAACCCCCAGACCCCAAAATCCCCCAGACCCCAATTCCCCCCCCAAAAAAAACAATTCCAAAACCCCATAAAAACCCTCCAGGACCCCCCCAAACCCCCCAAAATTTTGGGCCACGCCCCCCTCCCCTCCCCCTCCCACTCACCGGGGAGGGGCTGCGGGGGCGGCGGGGGGGGGCGGGGCTGGCGGGGGTGGGGGAGGGGTCGAAGATGGGGGCGAGCAGGCGGACGAGCTCGGGCGAGCAGAAGCGGCGGGGGTCGCGCTGCAGGGCGGCCTCGGGCACGTGCGAGGGGCGCAGGAAGGCCAGGACCCCCAGGACCCCAGGACCCCAGGACCCCTGGACCCCCAGGCCTGGTGGGGAAAATCCCAAAATAATACCGGGACCCCCGAAAAAAAAACCAAAATAAACCCTAAAATAACGCCAGGACCCCCCCCGGGACCCCCCCCGGGACCACCCCCGGGACCCCCCCTGGGACCCCCGGGACCCCCAGACCTGAGGGGGAAAAGCCCAAAATAAACCCCAAAATAATACCGGGACCCCCGAAAAAAAACCCAAAATAAACGCAAAATAAACCCCAAAATTATACCGGGACCCCCGAAAATAAACCCAAAATAAACCCCAAAATAACGCCAGGACCTCCCCCGGGACCCCCCCCGGGACCCCCCGGGACCCCCAGGCCTGGGGGGGAAAATCCAAAATAAACCCCAAAATAATACCGGGACCCCGGAAAAAATCCCCGAAAAAAAATCTCCAAAATAAACCCGGAAAAAACAAAATAAACCCCAAAATAAACCCCAAAATAAATCCCAAAATAATACGGGGACCCCGAAAAAAAAAAAACCCCAAAATAAACCCCAAAATAACCACGAAAAAAACCAAAATAAACCCCAAAATAACCCAAACTAAAACTCAAAATAAACCCCAAAATAATACGGGGACCCCGGAAAAAAAACCAAAATAAACCCCAAAATAACCACGAAAAAAACCAAAATAAACCCCAAAATAACCACGAAAAAAACCAAAATAAACCCCAAAATAACCCAAACTAAACCCCAAAATAAACCCCAAAATAACCCAGACTAAAACTCAAAATAAACCCCAAAATAATACGGGGACCCCGGAAAAAAAAACCAAAATAAACCCCAAAATAACCACGAAAAAAACCAAAATAAACCCCAAAATAATACGTGGACCCCGGAAAAAATCCCCAAAATAAACTAAATCCCCCCCAACTCCCCCCCAACCCTCCCAGTCCCCCAGTCCCCCCAGTTTCCCCAGTGCTCACCCAGGCTCAGGTCCAGCACGGCGTTTTGGGGGGTCCCGCTGTTGGGGGCGGGGCCCGGGGGTCTCCGCGCCCCCCCGCACTGGCGGCGCTGGGTTTGCTCCAGGGACAGAACGAGCCCGCGCTGCTCCACGCGGCTGGGGAGGGGGCGTCAGCCCGGGCCGACCACCCCCCAAATTCGGGGGGGTCCCCAGTTCCACCCTCGAAGAGTTTGGGGGGTCCCTGACTCATCCTCGAGGGGTTTTGGGGGTCCCTGAGGGGTCTGGGGGGTCTCTGGGGGATTTGGGGATCCCCAGTTCCACGTGGCTGGGGAGGGGGCGTCAGCCCGGGACCACCCCCCAAATTCCACAATTCCCGGGGGGTCCCCAGTCCCACCCGGAGAGGGGTTTGGGGGGTCCCTGACTCATCCCCGAGGGGTTTTGGGGGTCCCTGAGGGGTTTGGGGGGTCCCTGGGGGATTTGGGGATCCCCAGTTCCACGCGGCTGGGGAGGGGGCGTCAGCCCGGGGGGACCACCCCCCAAATTCGGGGGTGTCCCTAGTCCCACCCTCGAAGAGTTTGGGGGGTCCCTGACTCATTCGAGGGGTTTGGGGGGTCCCCGAGGGGTTTGGGGATCCCCAGTTCCACGCGGCTGGGGATCCCCAATCCCCACTGTCCCCACTGTCCCCTTAATGTCCCCAATGTCCCCAACCCCCCCAATGTCCCCAGTGTCCCCAATGTCCCTCAAATGTCCCCAAATGTCCCCAGTGTCCCCACTGTCCTCACTGTCCCCCAATGTCCCCACTGTCCTCAATCCCCCCAACATCCCCAATGTCCCCAATCCGCCCACTGTCCCCACTGTCTTCCACTGTCCCCATGTCCCCACTGTCCCCCAGTGTCCCCACTGTCCCCCTGTCCCCAGTGTCCCCAATGTCCCCACTGTCCTCAATCCCCCCAACATCCCCAATGTCCCCAATCCGCCCACTGTCCCCACTGTCTTCCACTGTCCCCAGTGTCCCCACTGTCCCACTGTCCTCAATCCCCCCACTGTCCCCAGTCCCCACAGTCCCCCCAATCCCCCTAAATGTCCCCAAACCCCCCACTGTCCCTGTCCCTGTCCCTGTCCCCACCTGAGCACGAAGTGCAGGCACACGATGCCCTCGGGCGCCGCTCGCCCCCCGCCCATGACGGTGGCCTGGGTCTGTGCCCAGAGGAACCCGCCGCGCTTGGCCAGGAACCGGTACTGGGAGGTGACAGCCTGGCCCTTGCTCAGCACTGGGGACACAATTGGGGACACTGGGGACACTGGGGGAGTGTCCCAAACCGGTACTGGGAGGTGACAGCCTGGCCCTTGCTCAGCACTGGGGACACAATTGGGGACACTGGGGGGGTGTCCCAAACCGGTACTGGGAGGTGACAGCCTGGCCCTTGCTCAGCACTGGGGACACAATTGGGGACACTGGGGGTGTCCCAAACCGGTACTGGGAGGTGACAGCCTGGCCCTTGCTCAGCACTGGGGACACATGGGACACTGGGGTGTCCCAAACCGGTACTGGGAGGTGACAGCCTGGCCCTTGCTCAGCACTGGGGACACAATTGGGGACACTGGGGACACTGGGGACAGAATTGGGGACACTGGGGGGGTGTCCCAAACCGGTACTGGGAGGTGACAGCCTGGCCCTTGCTCAGCACTGGGGGGGAAAAAACCCCAGCAGGTTTTGGGGTCCCCATGTATATTTTTGGGGTTCCCATGTGGGTTTTTGGGGTTCACTCAGGGGTGTGGATGGTTTTTGGGGTTCACTGATGGGTGTGGATTTTTGGGGTTCACTCACGGGTGTGGATTTTTGGGGTTCCCATGTGGATTTTTGGGGTTCCCAGCAGGTTTTGGGGTTCACTGACGGGTGTGGATGGTTTTGGGGTTCCCATGTGGGTTTTTGGGGTTCCCATGTGGTTTTGGGGTTCACTCACGGGTGTGGATGGTTTTGGGGTTCCCATGTGGGTTTTTGGGGTTCCCATGTGGTTTTTGGGGTTCACTCACGGGTGTGGATGATTTTTGGGGTTCACTCACAGGTGTGGATGGTTTTTGGGGTTCCCATGTGGTTTTTGGGGTTCACTCACGGGTGTGGATGATTTTTGGGGTTCACTCACGGGTGTGGATGGTTTTAGGGTTCCCATGTGGGTTTTTGGGGTTCCCATGTGGGTTTTTGGGGTTCACTCAGGGGTGTGTATTTTTGGGGTTCACTCACGGGTGTGGATGGTTTTGGGGTCCCCAGCAGGTTTTGGGGTTCACTGACGGGTGTGGATGGTTTTGGGGTTCACTCACGGGTGTGGACGCTGCGGCTCAGGGTGTTGGAGTCGAGCGCGTGAACGAACTCGTAGAGGGAACAGCCCAGGAGCTCCTCGGGGTGGTACCCGGCCACCTCCCCGATCCTGCACCCCAAAAATGAGCCAGAGTCACCCCAAAATCATCACTGGGTGATACCCGGCCACCTCCCCGATCCTGCACCCCAAAAATGAACAAAAGTCACCCCAAAATCATCACTGGGGGGTACCCGGCCACCTCCCCGATCCTGCACCCCAAAAATGAACAAAAGTCACCCCAAAATCATCACTGGGGGGTACCCGGCCACCTCCCCGATCCTGCACCCCAAAAATGAACAAAAGTCACCCCAAAATCATCGAGAGTCACCCCAAAATCATCACTGGGTGGTACCCGGCCACCTCCCCAATCCTGCACCCCAAAATTATCAGGGGTCACCCCAAAATCCCTCTGACCCCGCACCCCAAAATCCTGGGGGAAAACCCAGGGAGGTCTGGGGGTCCCTGGGGAGGGGGTTTTGGGGGGAGGGATTTTTTTGGGGGGAGCAGTTTTTTGGGGAGGGGTTTTTTTGGGGAGCAGTTTTTTGGGGAGGGTTTTTTTTTTGGGAGGAGTTTTTTGGGGAGGGGTTTTTTGGGAGCAGTTTTTTTGGGGAGCAGTTTATTTTTGGGGAGGAGGTTTTTTGGGGAGGTGGTTTGTTTTTGGGAGGTGGTTTGTTTTTGGGGAGCAGTTTTTTGGGGAGCAGTTTTTTGGTGAGGAGTTTTTTGGGGAGGGATTTTTTGGGGGAGCAGTTTTTGGGGAGGTTTTTTTTTTTTGGGGAGGAGTTTTTGGGAGGGTTTTTTTTTGGGAGCAGTTTTTGGGAGCAGTTTATTTTGGGAGGAGGTTTTGGGGAGGTGGTTTGTTTTGGGAGCAGTTTTTGGGAGCAGTTTTTGGGGAGGGATTTTTTTGGGGGAGCAGTTTTTTGGTGAGGAGTTTTTTAGGGAGGGATTTTTTTGGGGGAGCAGTTTTTTAGGGAGGGATTTTTTTTTGGGGGGGAGCAGTTTTTTGGGGAGCAGTTTTTTAGGGAGGGTTTTTTTTGTGGAGCAGTTTTTTAGGGAGGGATTTTTTTTTTGGGGAGCAGTTTTTGGGGTGTCACCTGTCGTCGCAGTAGGTGAATTTCATGTCCATGGAGTGGCGCGTGAGGACGGTGCCCGAGCCCAGCGGCGCCTCGATGGCCCCGGGGTGCGGGATCGCCTCGCAGATCAGCACCAGGCAGCGCAGGGGGGGGTCCCCGCCCCCCGCCCCCGCGTACGAGCGCATGTGCCCCGCGCAGTGCAGCACCTGGGACAGGGGGACCCCGAAATTCACCGGGGGGCACCCCAAAATACACGGGATTCACCCCGAAATACAGCGGGGGGCACCCCAAAATACACGGGATTCACCCCGAAATACAGCGGGGGGCACCCCGAAATACACGGGATTCACCCCGGGATTCACCCCGAAATACGCCCCGAAAATACAGCGGGGGTCACCCCAAAATACACCCCGAAATGGGCGGGAACACCCGGGATTCACCCCAAAATACAGCGGGGGGCACCCCGAAATACGCGGGATTCACCCCGGGATTCACCCCGAAATTCACCGGGGGGCACCCCGAAATACACGGGATTCACCCCGGGATTCACCCCGAAATTCACCGGGGGTCACCCCAAAATTCAGCGGGGAACACCCCGAAATACACCGCGAAAATACAGCGGGGGTCACCCCGAAAATACAGCGGGGAACCCCCGGGATTCACCCCGAAAATACAGCGGGGAACACCCCGAAATACAGCGGGGAACACCCCAAAATACAGCCCCGAAATCCACGGGATTCACCCCGAAATACAGCGGGGAACACCCGGGATTCACCCCGAAATACAGCGGGGAACACCCGGGATTCACCCCGAAATTCACCCCGAAAATACAGCGGGGGTCACCTGAAAATACACCAATGTCCCCCCGCTGTCCTCGTGTCCCACAATGTCCCAATGTCCCCAATGTCCCCGTCTCCCCCAATGTCCCCGTCTCCCCAAATCCCCCCAATGTCCCCAATGTCCCCAAATCCTCCCAATGACCCCAAATCCCCAAATCCCCCCAATGTCCCCAATGTCCCCGTGTCCCCAAATCCCCCAATGTCCCCACTGTCCCCCCGTGTCCCCCAATGTCCCCGCTGTCCCCAATGTCCCCCCGTGTCCCCGTGTCCCCCAAATCCCCCCAAATGTCCCCAAATGTCCCCCCCACCTTCCAGGACGCCGCTTTCAGGTTCAGGCACCGCCCCCTCCCGCTCAGGGTGCTCTTCATGCGCAGCGAGAAACTGCGGCCCGAGCGCTCCCCCCGCCGCCGGGGACCCCCTGCAAATTGGGGAGGGGTCCCAGGGGTCAGGGGGTCTCAGGAATTTGGGGGACCCCCGGATTTGGGGGGTCCCGGGGGTCTGGGGGTGTCCCTGGGTGGTTTTTCATGCTCCGGGAAAAGCGGCGCCCCCCCCGCTATGGGGGCACCTCTGGGGGGTCAGGGGGGTTTGGGGGGGTCCCAGGAATTGGGGAGGGGTCCAGGGTCTGGGGGTCCCAGGAATTGGGGGCAGAGGGTTTCAGTCGGGGTCCCAGGAATTGGGGAGGTGGGGGTCTCAGGGTTCTGGGGGTCCAGGAATTTGAGGGATCCCCGTTTGGGGGTCCCTGGGGGTTTATGTTTTGGGAGGGTCCCAGGAATTGGGGGGGATCTCTCAGGTGTCAGGGGGGTCCGGTGTTAATTTGGGGCGGGATCTCTCTCTCGGTGTTAATTTGGGGCGGGGTCCCGGTGTTAATTTGGGGGGGCTCTCTCGTTTAATTTGGGGCGGGGTCTCTCTCTCGGTGTTAATCTGGGGAGGGGTCTCGGTGTTAATTTGGGGAGGGGTCTCAGGGATGATTTGGGGGTTCTGAGTTTTTTTTTGGGGGGTCCTGGGGGGGGTTTATGTTAATTTGGGGAGGGGTCTCTCTCTCTCTCAGTGTTAATTTGGGGCGGGGTCTCTCTCTCGGTGTTAATTTGGGGAGGGGTCTCTCTCTCGGTGTTAATTTGGGGAGGGGGTCTCCGGAATTTGGGGAGGGTCTCAGGGATGATTTGGGGGTTCTGGGTTTATTTTTGGGGGGTCCCGGGGGGGTTTATGTTAATTTGGGGCGGGGTCTCTCTCTCAGTGAATTTGGGGAGGGGTCTCACCGTGCCGCGGCCCCAGCTCGTCGTGCAGCTCCTCGTGGTCGCAGGGATGCACAAAATCGAACACGCTGTGCCCGATCAGCTCCAGCTGCGGGGGCGGGGGGTCACACTCTGAGGCCAGGGACCCCCAAAATTTGGGGACCCCCAAAATTTGAGACCCCCCCCCAAAATTCGGACACCCCCCTGCAGGATTTTGGGATCCCCCCAGAAGATTTTTGGGGCTCCCCAAAGAGTTCCGGGCACCCCATGGAAGAATTTTTGGGGCTCCCCCGCCCCAAGATTTTGGGGACCCTCCCCCCAGATTTTGGGGCTCCCTCTCCCAGATTTTGGGGCTCCCCCCTCCCCTCCCTGCAGATTTTGGGGTTCCCCTGGCGGATTTTTGGGTCTCCCCCCTCTGCAGATTTTGGGGTCCCTAAGCCGATTTTTGAACCCCCCCGAGCAGATTTTTGGGGCTCCCTCCCCCAGATTTTTGGGGTGCTCGGGCAGATTTTGGGCTCCACCCCCGCACAGATTTTGGGGCTACCTCCACCAGATTTTGGGGTTCCCAGGCAGATTTTGGGTGCCATTTGGTGCAGATTTGGGTCCCTCCCCACAAATTTCATTTTGGGGCCTTCCCTCCCCAGATTTTGGGGGTTTTCCCGGGCGGATTTTTGGGGCTCCCCGGCCAGATTTTGGGGCTCTCTCCCCCAGATTTTTGGGGTCCCCATTTGGGTCCGGCAGATTTGGGCTCCACCCCCGCACAGATTTTGGGGCTTTCTCCCCAGATTTGGGGTGGGCTCCACCCCCGCACAGATTTTGGGGTTCCCCCGGGCGGATTTTGGGGTCCCCCGGGCAGATTTTGGGGTCACCTGGCTGAGCCCCAGCAGGCGGCTGACGTTCTCGGACAGGTAGATCATGTCCCCGCCCTCGCTCAGCACCATCACGAAGCCGCTCAGCGCCTGCAGGTAGCAGCTGTCCACGGCCTCGGCCGCCGCCGCCCACGCGCCTGGGGGGGCCCCGGGGGCGTCAGGGGGTCCCCAAAAATTTGGGGTCCCCAAAAAGGTCGGGGGGGATTGGGGGGGTGAGGGTAAAATTTGTCCCACCCCTTTGGGTGTGGCTGTTCAGGGATTTTTTGGGGGGGTTTGGGGGGGCTCTAGAGGGGTTTGGGGGGGTTGGGGGGGGTCTCTGAGGGAGTCAGGGGGTCCCCAAAAAATTGGGGGGTCCCCAAAAATTTGGGGTCCCCAAAAAGGGGTCGGGGGGGATGGGGGGGTGAGGGTAAAATTTGTCCCACCCCTTTGGGTGTGGCTGTTCAGGGATTTTTGGGGGGTTTGGGGGGCTCTAGGAGGTTTCGAGGGGTTTGGGGGGTTCGAGGGGGTGAGGAGGGGTCTGGGGGTGTCAGGGGTCCCCAAAAATTTGGGGTCCCAAAAAGGTCGGGGGATGGGGGGTGAGGTAAAATTTGTCCCACCCCTTTGGGTGTGGTGATTCAGGGATTTTTGGGGGTTTGGGGGCTCTAGGGGGTTTTGGGAGGGTTTGGGGGTGTCAGGGTCCCCAAAATTTGGGGTCCCCAAAAAGGTCGGGGGGATTGGGGGTGAGGGTAAAATTTGTCCCACCCCTTTGGGTGTGGCTGTTCAGGGATTTTTGGGGTGGTTTTGGGGGGTTGGGGGTCTCTGGGGGTTTTGGGAGGGGTCTGGGGGGTGTCAGGGGTCCCCAAAATTTGGGGTCCCCAAAAAGGTCGGGGGATTGGGGGTGAGGGTAAAATTTGTCCCACCCCTTTGGGTGTGGCTGTTCAGGGATTTTTGGGGGTTTGGGGGCTCTAGGAGGGTTTCGAGGGGTTTGGGGGTTCGAGGGGGTGAGGAGGGGTCTGGGGGTGTCAGGGGGTCCCCAAAAATTTGGGGTCCCCAAAAAGGTCGGGGGGGATGGGGGGGGTGAGGGTAAAATTTGTCCCACCCCTTTGGGTGTGGCTGTTCAGGGATTTTTTGGGGGGGTTTGGGGGGGCTCTAGAGGGGTTTGGGGGGATTGGGGGGGGTCTCTGAGGGAGTCAGGGGGTCCCCAAAAAATTGGGGGGTCCCCAAAAATTTGGGGTCCCCAAAAGGTCGGGGGATGGGGGTGAAGGTAAAACTTGTCCCACCCCTTTGGGTGTGGCTGTTCAGGGATTTTTGGGGGGGGGTTTGGGGGGGTTGGGGGGTCTCTAGGGGGTTTTGGGAGGGGCCTGGGGGTGTCAGGGGGTCCCCAAAAATTTGGGGGGTCCCCAAAAGGGGTCGAGGGTCTCGGGGAGCTGAGGGTAAAACCCGCCCCCCCCTTGGTTGGGACCACCCAGGGACGTGGGGAGGGTCTGGGGGGATTTTTGGGGTTCAGGGTGGGGGGGTCCCTATGAATTCCGGGGGTCCCGATGTATTTTTGGGGTTCGGGGGTCCCGGAGTATTTTTGGGGTTCGGGGTGGGTTCCCTGTGGATTTCTGGGGGTCCCGCTGTATTTTCGGGGTGTCCCGGGGTATTTGGGATTTCTGGGGGGTGCCGCTGTATTTTGGGGTTCAGGGATGGATTCCCCATGGATTTTCGGGGTTCCCGGTTAATTTTGGGGTTCGGGGTGGGTTCCCTATGGATCCCGGGGGTCCCGCTGTATTTTGGGGTTCGGGGATGGGCTCCCCATGGATTTTCGGGGTTCAGGGATATTTTCGGGGTTCAGGGATGGATTTTCGGGGTTCAGGGATATTTTGGGGGTTCAGGGGTTAATTTTGGGGGTTCGGGCGCGCACCCGCGGCCAGCAGGCGGTGCACGCGCAGGTAGCTGATGGTCCGGGGGCGGGGGTTCCCTATGGATCCCGGGGGTCCCGCTGGATTTTGGGGTTCGGGGATGGGCTCCCCATGGATTTTGGGGGTTCAGGGGTTAATTTTGGGGGTTCATGCGCGCACCCGCGGCCAGCAGGCGGTGCACGCGCAGGTAGCTGATGGTCCGGGGGCGGGGGTTCCCTATGGATCCCGGGGGTCCCGCTGGATTTTGGGGTTCGGGGATGGGCTCCCCATGGATTTTCGGGGTTCAGGGGTATTTTGGGGGTTCGTGCGCGCACCCGCGGCCAGCAGGCGGTGCACGCGCAGGTAGCTGATGGTCAGCCGCATGATGGACGCCTTGTCCAGGTGGGCGCTGACCCCGCGGGCGAAGGGCAGCGCCAGCGCCAACTGCCCGAACACCTCGGCCTCGCGGCTGCGCCGGCAGCGCGCCGCGTCCCGGGAGCGCTCCCGGCGGCCCTCGGGGGTCGGCCTGGGGGGGACCCCAAAAATTCAACCCTAAAAACCCCGACTTGAACCCCAAAAACCCCGAATTGAACCCCAAAAACCCCGAATTCAGCACCAAAAACCCCAAATCCAACCCCCAAAACCCTCCCTGTATCCCCATAAACCCCCATGGAACTCCCCAAAAACATCCCCCAGTGAACCCCACCTTGTCCCGAGGGGTCGGCCTGGGGGGGACCCCAAAAATTGAACCCCAAAAACCCCGAATTCAACCCCAAAAACCCCGAATTGAACCCCAAAATCCCCGAATTGAACCCCAAAAACCCCATTGTAACACAAATACCCTCCCTGTGTGCCAAAAAAATCCCCCCAAAACATCCCCCAGTGAACCCCACCCTGGCCCGGGAGCCCTCGGGGGTCGGCCTGGGGGACCCCAAAAATTGAACCCCAAAAACCCCGACTTGAACCCCAAAAACCCCGAATTCAACCCCAAAAACCCCGAATTCAGCACCAAAAACCATCCCTGTATCACCCAATTTCCCCCAAAACATCCCCCAGTGAACCCCATCTTGTCCCGAGGGGTCGGCCTGGGGGGGACCCCAAAAATTGAACCCCAAAAACCCCGAATTCAGCACCAAAAAACCCAATTTGAACCCCAAAACCTCCCTATATCACCAAAAACCCGCCCCAAAACATCCCCCAGTGAACCCCACCTTGTCCCGAGGCGTGGGCCTGGGGGGACCCCAAAAATTGAACCCTAAAAACCCCGAATTGAACCCCCAAAACCCCGAATTCAGCACCAAAAACCCCGAATTCAGCACCAAAAACCATCCCTGTATCACGAAAATCCCCCCAAAACATCCCCAGTGAACCCCACCCTGGCCCGGGAGCGCTCGGGGGTCGGCCTGGGGGGGACCCCAAAAATTGAACCCCAAAAACCCCGAATTCAACCCCAAAAACTCCGAATTCAACCCCAAAAACCCCATTGTAACACAAATACCCTCCCTGTGTGCCAAAAAAATCCCCCAAAACATCCCCCAGTGAACCCCAAAACCCCGAATTCACCCCAAACCCCCCCGGTATCCCCAAAACCCCCCAGTGCACCCCAAATTCCCAACTTCCCATTTCCTTGTGTTCCCACCATCCCATATTCCCATTTTTCCCATTTTTCCCATTTTCCTCTTTTTTTTCCAATTTCCCCCCAATTTTTTCCCAATTTCCCCCAATTTTTCCCATTTTTTCCTTTCCCCCCCCATTTTTCACCATTTCCTCCCATTTTTCCTTATTTCCCTCTTCCATTTTTCCTCATTTTTCCCCATTTTTTCCCATTTCCACCGTTTTTTTTTCTCTTTTACCCATTTCCCCCATTTCCCCCCATTTTTCCCATTTTTTCCCATTTCTCCCATTTTTCCCCAACTTCCCATCTTCCCATGATTTCCTGTGTGCTCCCATTCCTGTGTCCCATATCCCCATTTTTTTTCTGTTTCCTCCCGGGTTTTTTGCCATTTTTCCCATTTCCCCCCATTTTTTCGCCGTTTTCCCCCGAGTTTTTTTTGCCATTTTTCCCCCATTTTTCCGCCGTTTCCCCCCGGGGTTTTTGCTTTTTTTCCCCCCATTTTTTCGCCGTTTCCCCCCGGGTTTTTTTTGCCATTTTCCCCCATTTTTTCGCCGTTTTCCCCCGGGTTTTTTTTGCCCTTTTCCCCCTTTTTTCGCCGTTTTCCCCCGGGTTTTTTTTCCCATTTCCCCCCCTTTTTTCGCCGTTTCCTCACGGGTTTTTTTGCCATTTTCCCCCATTTTTTCGCCGTTTTCCCCCGGGTTTTTTGCTTTTTTTCCCCCCATTTTTCGCCGTTTCCCCCCGGGGTTTTTTTTGCCATTTTTTCCCCATTTTTCCGCCGTTTCCCCCGGGTTTTTTGCTATTTTTCCCCCATTTTTTTGCCGTTTCTCCCCGGGTTTTTTTGCCATTTTCCCACATTTTTTTGCCATTTCCCCCCATTTTTCCGCCGTTTCCCCGGGTTTTTTTTGCCGTTTTCTCCCATTTTCCCCCATTTTTTCTCAGTTTCCCCGGTTTTTGCTATTTTTCCCCATTTTTGCCGTTTCCCCAGGTTTTTGCCATTTTCCCACATTTTTGCCATTTCCCCCTTTTTTTCGCCGTTTCTCCCCGGGTTTTTTGCTTTTTTTACCCCCATTTTTTCTCAGTTTCCCCGGGTTTTTGCTTTTTTCCCCATTTTTTTGCCGTTTCCCCCCGGGTTTTTTTGCCATTTCCCCCATTTTCCCGCCGTTTCCCGCCGGGTTTTTTTGCCGTTTTTCCCGTTTCCCCCATTTCCCCCCCCGTTTCCCCCCCG
Source organism: Muscicapa striata striata (assembly GCA_030060385.1). Classification (NCBI taxonomy): domain Eukaryota; kingdom Metazoa; phylum Chordata; class Aves; order Passeriformes; family Muscicapidae; genus Muscicapa; species Muscicapa striata. Next base: position 190,457 of record JAREIS010000568.1, read on the forward strand.
TTTTTGCCGTGGGGCCGCGCACGTGCCGCGCCCGGGACGCGCTGTTCCCGCTGTTCCCGCTCCCTGTTCCCGTTCCCGGTCCCGGCCCTGGCTCCGAGCCCGGGGGCCGCGGCCGGGGGAGCTCGGGGGCCCGAGGGGCGGGGCCATGCAAATGAGGGGGCGGGGATATGCAAATCAAGGGAGATTCATGCAAATGAGGGGGCGGGGATATGCAAATAAAGCTAGATTCATGCAAATGAGGGGGCGGGGATATGCAAATCAAGGGAGATTTATGCAAATGAGGGGTGGGGATATGCAAATCAAGGGAGAATCATGTAAATGAGGGGCGTGGATACGCAAATCAGGTGAGATTCATGCAAATGAGGGGGCGGGAACGCGGGAACGGGCGGGTTGGGACTGGGACCAGCACCGGAATGGGACTGGAACCAGTACCAGTCACTAACTGGGACCAGTACGGCAATGGAACTGGGACCAGCACCGGAATGGGACCGGAACCAGTACCAGTCACTAACTGGGACCAGTACCAGTCACTAACTGGGACCAGTACGGCAATGGAACTGGGACCAGCACCGGAATGGGACTGGGATCAGCACCGGAATGGGACTGGGACCAGCACCAGTCACTAACTGGGACCAGTACGGCAATGGAACTGGGACCAGCACCGGAATGGGACTGGGTCCAGTACCGGAATGGGACTGGGTCCAGTACCGGAATGGGACTGGGTCCAGTACCGGGCAATAACTGGGACCAGTACGGCAATGGAACTGGGACCAGTATTGGAATGGGACTGGGACCAGCACCGGAATGGGACTGGGATCAGCACTGGAATGGGACTGAGACCAGTACCGAGCACTAACTGGTATCAGCACAGGAATGGGACTGGGACCAGTACCGAGCACTGACTGGGATCAGTACCAAGCACTAACTGGGACCAGCACGGGAATGGGACTGGGACCAGTACCAGAACAGGACTGGAACCAGTACTGCGCAATAACTGGGACCAGCACCGGAATGGGACTGGGACCAGCACAGGAATGGGACTGGGACCAGCACAGGAATGGGACTGGGACCAGTACTGGAATGGGACTGGGACCAAGCACTAACTGGTACCAGCATGAGAATAGGGATGGATCCAGTACGGGAATGGGACTGGGACCAGTACGGGAATGGAATTGGGACCAGTACCGAGCACTAACTGGTACCAGCACGGGAATGGGACTGAATCCAGTACCGGGCACTAACTGGGACCAGTACTGGAATGGGACTGGGACCAGTACAGGAATGGAACTGGGACCGAGCACTAACTGGTACCAGCACGGGAATGGGACTGAATCCAGTACCGGGCACTAACTGGGACCAGTACTGGAATGGGAATGGGACCAGTACAGGAATGGAACTGGGACCGAGCACTAACTGGTACCAGCATGGGAATGGGACTGGATCCAGTATGAGAATGGGACTGGGACCAGCACCAGAATGGAACAGGGACCAGCACTGGAATGAGACTGGGACCAGCACGGGAATGGGACTGGGACCAGTACCAGGTGCTAACCGGAACCAGTACAAGGCGCTAACTGGGACCAGCACCGTGATCTGAATGGGACCAGTACCAGGCACTAACTGGGACCAGTACCATTCACTAACTGGGACCAGTACCAGGCGCTAACTGAGAGCAGTACCAGGCGCTAACCGGAACCAGTACAGGTCACTAACTGGAACCAGTACAATTCACTAACTGGGACCAGCACCAAGCACTAACTGGAACCAGTACCAGGCGCTAACTGGAACCAGAACTGTGATCTGAATGGCACCAGTACCAGTCACTAACTGGGACCAGTACAGGTCACCAACTGGGACTAGTACAATTCACTAACTAGGACCAGCACCAAGCACTAACTGGAACCAGTACCAGTCACTAACTGGGACCAGTACCAGGCGCTAACTGGAACCAGTACAAGTCACTAACTGGGACCAGCACCAGTCACTAACTGGAACCAGTACCAGTCACTAACTGGAACCAGTACCAGTCACTAACTGGGACCAGCACAGCCCCCAGGAGCCCACGCGTGTCCCCCCCGTGTCCCCCCCGAGCGCTCCCCGTGACCCCGCACCGACATTTTGGGGGGTCCCTGAGCCCCCCCCGTGCCGGGACCCCCCCTCGGGTGCCACGTGGGACCGACCCCCCCCAATTCGGGGGGTCCCACCCAGATCCGGGACCTCCCCAAAGTCCCCAAAGTCCCCAAATTCCTCTCGTGTCCCCCCAACCGCGTCCCGACCCCCCCATTCTGCCACGGGACCCCCAAAATCGCCCCGGGACCCCCCCCCCGCCTCCCGATCCCGCCCCCCCCGGGGGTCCCGGGGCTGGGACAACCAAAGGGGGGCGGATCCCGCCTTCCCCCTCCCCAAAATTCCTGTTCCGGGACCCCCAAAATCAACCGGACCCCGCCCCTCCCCGAGGGTCCCGGGACCCCCCAAAATCAACCGGACCCCGCCCCCGGGGTCCCAGCTCGAGACCCCCCCCGGTACCGATCCCGCCCTTTCCGGGGTCCCGGGACCCCTAAAATCTACCGGACCCCGCCCCCCCCGAGGGTCCCGGACCGGACCCCACCCCCGGTGACCGATCCCGGACCCCCGGCAATTCCAGCCCCGGGACCCCCCTCAAACCGAGCCCCGACCCCCCCGAGGGTCCCAACCGCGGGACCCCCGCCCCGGGCTCGGGCCCCGCCCCCCCCGGGGGTCGCATTCCCGGGACCCCCCGTTCCCGCTGACCCATCCGGGGGGGGGTCTCAACCCTCGGGACCCCTCCCCAAATTCCCCTGGGTGTCCCCCGTCCCCCGTACCTCGGCCCGGGCCGCCCGTCCATGGCCGCCGCTGCCGCGCCCTCCGCACCCACCGCGCCGAGCCCCCTCCTCGGCCACGCCCCCTACGAGGCCACGCCCCCTCCTCGGCCACGCCCCCTGCGAGGCCACGCCCCCTCCACCCCGGCCACGCCCCTCCCTCGCACACCCCTCACTGGGACACGCCCCCTCCCCAAAATACCCCCGTGGGACACGCCCCCCTTTTTTTGCACACGCCCCTTAAGGTAATGCCACACCCCGCAGGCCACGCCCAGTTCTAATTAGCCACGCCCATTAAATAGATGACACCCCCTCCCCTATTTACCCCACAGGACGCGACCCTCCCAAAATACCCCCTTTGGGACACGCCCCCTTTCTTAGGACCACGCCCCGTTCGGCCACACCCTTCTCGAACCACGCCCACGTTACGACCACGCCCCTAATCCCCACCCCCACCTTTCACCTGGGCAGCCACGCCCCCGAGACCACGCCCGTTGTGATGAGGAAACGTCACTCAAATCTTTTGGCCACGCCCCCTTTGGCACGTGTCACTCACAGCCCCCGAGACCACGCCCACGCCCCCCGGAATCCCCCCAAAATCTTCCCTGAGACCCCCAAAATCCCCCCAGGAACCGCCCAAATCCCCTCTGAGACCCTCCAAATTCTCCCGGGACCCCCCAAAATCTCCCTAAATAGCCCAAAATCCCCTCTGGGACTCCCCAAAAAATCCAGAGACCCCCAAAACCCCTCGCAACATCCCCAAATTCCCTCCCAGATCCTCCCAAATTTCCCTGGGACCACCCAAAACTCTTCTCAATATCCCAAAATCCCCCCTGAGACCCCCAAATTCCTCTGAGACGCCCCAAATTTCCCCACGAACCCCCAAATCCCTCTGAATATCCACAAATCCCCTCTGAGACCCCCCAAATTCCCTTGGGATTCCCCAAAATCCCTCACAAGGCACCAAAATCCCCTCTAACACCCCCCAAATTCCTCTGGGACCCCCAAATTCCCCTCTGGGACCCCAAAATCCCCTCTGGGACCCCCAAATTCCCCTCTAAGACCTCCAAATTCCTCTCTGGAACCCCCAAAATCCCCTCTGGAACCCCTAAAATCCCCTCTGAGACCCCAAAAACCTCCCTGGATTCCCCGAATTCCCTTCTGGGACCCCCAAATCCTCCTCTTAGACCCCCAAAATCTCCTCTGAGACTCCCAAACCCCCCCAGAGACTCCCCAAATTTTCTCGGGGACCCCTCAAACCCTTTCCGTATCCCCCAGAGCCCCCAAATCCTCTCGGAGACCCCCCAAATCCCCTCTGTCACCCCCTGAACTCCCTCTGAGATCCCCAAAATCCCCTCTTGGACCCACAGAATCCTCTCTGAGACCTCCAAAGTCCCCTCTGAGACCCCACAAACCCTCCTGGATCCCCCAAATTTCCCTCTGGGACCCCCAAATTCCCCCGGGACCCCCAAATTCCCTCGAGACCCCGCCCCCTTCCCGAGACCACGCCCACCCCGCTTGGCCACGCCCACCCGCGATCCCATTGGCCGCCGCCCCGCGGTGAACCGGAAGTGGCTCCGCCCACGCCGTGACCCGGAAGTGGCTCCGCCCACGCCGTGACCCGGAAGTTCGGCGGAAGCGGCGGGAGCGGGAGAGCGGCAGCCATGTGAGAGCGGCGGGGGGAAACGGGGAAAAACCGGGAAAAACGGGGAAAAAAGGGGAAAAAAAACGAGAAAAACGGGGGAAAATGGGAATGGGGAGGATCAGGGAGGGGAGTGGGAGATGGGGGAGCGGGGGGCGAGCGGGGGGAACTGGGGAGAGGCGGAACTGGGGAATGGGGGCTCGGGGGCGGCGGAACGGGAGAGGCCCGGGCCTGTCCCCGCTTCTGTCGCCGTCCTGGGCCTGTCGCTGTCCCCAGACCTGTCCGGTGTCCCCAAATCTGGCCTAGTGTCCCCATATCTGTCTGGTGTCCGCATCCTGTGTCCCCAGATCTGTCCGGTGTCCCCAAACCTGTCCCGGTGTCCCCAGCCCTATATTGTGTCCCCAAACCTCCTGTCCAGTGTCCCCATCCCGTGTCCCCAAACCTGTCCTGGTATCTCCATCCTTGTCCTGGTGTCCCCAAATTTGTCCCAGTGTCCCCATCCCCGTCCCACCCTGTCTTGTCGTGTCCCTGTCCGCAGGATCCGGGTGTCCCCTTGATGTCCCTGATGTCCTCAATGTCCCCCTGATGTCACCACTGTCCCCCTGCTGTCCCTGGTGTCCCCAGGAGCTGCTGAACAAGCCCAAGAGTGAGATGACCCCAGGGAACGATCCCCATGTCCCTGTGTCCCCCTGATTTCCCTCTATCCCAATGACATCGTGGTGTCTCCCTGGTGTCCCTGTGATGTCCCCACAATGTCCCCAATGTCCCCACAATGTCCCCACTGTCCCCCCACTGTCCCCAGGAGCTGCTGAACAAGCCCAAGAGCGAGATGACCCCATGGAACGATCTCTGTGTCCCCTCATTCCCCTGATTTCCCTCTATCCCAATGACATCGTGGTGTCTCCCTGGTGTCCCTGTGATGTCCCCACAATGTCCCCAATGTCCCCACAATGTCCCCACTGTCCCCCTGGTGTCCCCAGGAGCTGCTGAACAAGCCCAAGAGCGAGATGACCCCGAGGAACGATCCCCATGTCCCTGTTTCCCCCTCATTTCCCTCTATCCCTGTGATATCCTGGTGTCCCTGTGATGTCCCCCTGATGTCCCCAATGTCCCCCTGATGTCCCCACTGTCCCCAGGAGCTGCTGAACAAGCCCAAGAGCGAGATGACCCCATGGAACGATCTCTATAACCCCTCATTCCCCTGATTTCTCTGTATCCCAATGACATTGTGGTGTCTCCCTGCTGTCCCTGTGATGTCCCCACGATGTCCCCACTGTCCCCCTGATGTCCCCACTGTCCCCCACAATGTCCCCACTGTCCCCAGGAGCCTGCTGAACAAGCCCAAGAGCGACATGACCCCGGGGATTGATCTCCATGTTCCTGTATCCCCTCATTCCCCTGATTTCCCTCTATCCCAATCACATCGTGGTGCCCCTGTGATGTCCCCACGATGTCCCCACTGTCCCCATGATGTCCCCAATGTCCCCATGATGTCCCCAATGTCCCCACTGTCCCCCCACAGTCCCCAGGAGCTGCTGAACAAGCCCAAGAGCGAGATGGCCCCATGGAACGATCTCTATAACCCCTCATTCCCCTGATTTCCCTCTATCCCAATCACATCGTGGTGTCCCTGTGATGTCCCCACGATGTCCCCACGATGTCCCCTGATGTCCCCAATGTCCCCCAATGTCCCCAGGAGCTGCTGAACAAGCCCAAGAGCGAGATGACCCCATGGAACGATCTCTGTAACCCCTCATTCCCCTGATTTCTCTGTATCCCAATGATATCCTGGTGTCCCTGTGATGTCCCCACGATGTCCCCAATGTCCCCACTGTCCCCCAATGTCCCCAGGAGCTGCTGAACAAGCCCAAGAGCGAGATGACGCCAGGGATTGATCTCCATGTTCCTGTGTCCCCTCATTCCCCTGATTTCCCTCTATCCCAATGACATCGTGGTGTCCCTGTGATGTCCCCCTGATGTCCCCACTGTCCCCATGATGTCCCCAATGTCCCCACAATGTCCCCAATGTCCCCAGGAGCTGCTGAACAAGCCCAAGAGCGAGATGACCCCATGGAACGATCTCTATAACCCCTCATTCCCCTGATTTCCCTCTATCCCTGTGATATCCTGCTGTCCCTGTGATGTCCCCACGATGTCCCCAATGTCCCCACAATGTCCCCACTGTCCCCCCACTGTCCCCAGGAGCCTGCTGAACAAGCCCAAGAGCGAGATGACCCCGGGGATTGATCTCCATGTCCCTGTGTCCCCTCATTCCCCTGATTTCTCTGTATCCCAATGACATCGTGGTGTCCCTGTGATGTCCCCACGATGTCCCCTGATGTCCCCAATGTCCCCACTGTCCCCAGGAGCTGCTGAACAAGCCCAAGAGCGAGATGACCCCATGGAACGATCTCTGTAACCCCTCATTCCCCTGATTTCTCTGTATCCCAATGATATCCTGGTGTCCCTGTGATGTCCCCACGATGTCCCCAATGTCCCCCTGATGTCCCCACTGTCCCCCCACTGTCCCCAGGAGCTGCTGAACAAGCCCAAGAGTGAGATGATCCCATGGAACGATCTCTGTGTCCCCTCATTCCCCTGATTTCTCTGTATCCCAATGACATCGTGGTGTCCCTGTGATGTCCCCACGATGTCCCCAATGTCCCCCTGATGTCCCCAATGTCCCCCTGGTGTCCCCAGGAGCTGCTGAACAAGCCCAAGAGCGAGATGACCCCATGGAATGATCTCTATAACCCCTCATTCCCCTGATTTCTCTGTATCCCAATGACATCGTGGTGTCCCTGTGATGTCCCCACGATGTCCCTGATGTCCCCCTGCTGTCCCCAATGTCCCCAGGAGCTGCTGAATAAGCCCAGGAGCGAGATGACCCCATGGAACGATCTCTGTAACCCCTCATTCGCCTGTTCCCATCTTATCCCTGTGATATCCTGCTGTCCCTGTGATGTCCCCACGATGTCCCCAATGTCCCCACAATGTCCCCAATGTCCCCCCACTGTCCCCAGGAGCCTGCTGAACAAGCCCAAGAGCGAGATGACCCCGGGGATTGATCTCCATGTCCCCGTGTCCCCTCATTCCCCTGATTTCCCTCTATCCCAATGACATCGTGGTGTCTCCCTGCTGTCCCTGTGATGTCCCCACTGTCCCCCTGATGTCCCCAATGTCCCCCTGCTGTCCCCACTGTCCCCAGGAGCCTGCTGAACAAGCCCAAGAGCGAGATGACGCCGGAGGAGCTGCAGAAGCGGGAGGAGGAGGAGTTCAACACGGGCCCGCTGTCGGTGCTGACGCAGAGCGTCAAGAACAACACGCAGGTTCTCATCAACTGCCGCAACAACAAGAAACTGCTGGGCCGGGTCAAGGCCTTCGACAGGTGTGACCCCAAAAATACCATTTCCCCAAAAAAATCCCAGCTCTTAGCCCCAAAAATCTCATTTCCCCAAAAAAATCCCAGCTCTTACCACCAAAAATACCATTTTCCACAAAAAAATATCATTTTCCACAAAAAAATCCCAGCTCTTACCCCCAAAAATACCATTTTCCACAAAAAAATCTCATTTTCCACAAAAAAATCTCATTTTCCACAAAAAAAATCTCATTTTCCACAAAAAAATCTCATTTTCCACAAAAAAAATCTCATTTTCCACAAAAAAATCCCAGGTCTTAGCCCCAAAAATCTCATTTTCCACAAAAAAATCCCAGCTCTTACCCCCAAAAATACCATTTCCCCAAAAAAATCCCAGGTCTTAGCCCCAAAAATACCATTTCCCCAAAAAAATCCCAGCTCTTACCCCCAAAAATACCATTTCCCCAAAAAAATCCCAGCTCTTACCCCCAAAAATCTCATTTTCCACAAAAAAATCCCAGCTCTTACCCCCAAAAATACCATTTTCCACAAAAAAATCTCATTTCCCCCCCAAAAAATCTCATTTTCCACAAAAAAATCCCAGGTCTTAGCCCCAAAAATCTCATTTTCCACAAAAAAAATCTCATTTTCCACAAAAAAATCCCAGGTCTTAGCCCCAAAAATCTCATTTTCCACAAAAAAATCCCAGCTCTTACCCCCAAAAATCTCATTTTCCACAAAAATCTCATTTTCCACAAAAAAATCCCAGGTCTTACCCCCAAAAATACCATTTCTCCAAAAAAATCCCAGCTCTTACCCCCAAAAATCTCATTTTCCACAAAAAAATCCCAGCTCTTAGCCCAAAAATCTCATTTTCCACAAAAAAAATCTCATTTTCCACAAAAAAAATCTCATTTTCCACAAAAAAATCCCAGGTCTTACCCCCAAAAAATCCCAGGTCTTACCCCCAAAAATACCATTTCCCCAAAAAAATCCCAGGTCTTAGCCCCAAAAATCTCATTTTCCACAAAAAAAATCTCATTTTCCACAAAAAAATCTCATTTTCCACAAAAAAATCCCAGCTCTTACCCCCAAAAATCTCATTTTCCACAAAAAAAATCTCATTTTCCACAAAAAAAAATCTCATTTTCCACAAAAAAATCCCAATCCCATTTTCCCCCAGGCACTGTAACATGGTGCTGGAGAACGTGAAGGAAATGTGGACCGAGGTGCCCAAGAGCGGCAAAGGCAAGAAAAAATCCAAACCCGTCAACAAGGATCGGTACATTTCCAAAATGTTCCTGCGGGGGGACTCGGTCATCGTGGTGCTGCGCAACCCCCTCATCGCTGGCAAATAAAGGGGGACCTGCCAGGACCTGCCGGAGCCTGCCAGGACCTGCCAGGACCTGCCAGAACCCTGCAGAACCTTCTAGAACCAACAGGAATGCCCAGGGCCATCCCCAAACCATCCCAGAACCTTCTCAGATCCATCCCAGGTTTGGTCATCGTGGTGCTGCGCAACCCCCTGATTGCTGGGAAATAGGAGTGACCTGCCAGGACCTGCCAGAGCCTGCCAGAGCCCTGCAGAACCTTCCAGAACCAACAGGAATGCCCAGGGCCATCCCCAAACCATCCCAGAACCTTCCCAGATCCCTCCCAGGTCCTGTCAGCTCCATTTCCAAAATGTTCCTGCGGGGGGACTCGGTCATCGTGGTGCTGCGCAACCCCCTCATCGCTGGCAAGTAGGGAGTGACCTGCCAGGACCTGCCAGGACCTGCCAGGACATGCCAGAGCCTCCTGGAACCTTCTAGAACCAACAGGAACCCCCCAGGGCCATCCCCAAACCATCCCCAAACCATCCCAGATCCATCCCATGCTCGGTCATCGTGGTGCTGCGCAACCCCCTGATTGCTGGGAAATAGGAGTGACCTGCCAGGACCTACCAGAGCCCTGCAGAACCTTCTAGAACCCCCCAGGGCCATCCCCAAACCATCCCAGATCCATCCCATGTTTGGTCATCATGGTGCTGCGCAACCCCCTGATTGCTGGGAAGTAGGGAGTGACCTGCCAGGACCTGCCGGAGCCTGCCAGGACCTGCCAGGACCTGCCAGAACCATCTAGAACCCTCCAGAACCAACAGGAACCCCCCCAGGGCCATCCCAGAACCTTCTCAGATCTCTCCCAGGTTCTGTCATCCTGCTCCCCCTCATCGCTGGGAAATAAGAGTGACCTGCCAGGACCTGCCAGGACCCTGCAGAACCATCTAGAACTTTCCAGAACCAACAGGAACCTCCCAGGGCCATCCCCAAATCCTCCCAGGTTCCATCACCCCTGATCAACAGGAAGTTGGGAAGGACCTTCCAGGACCCTCCTGAATCCTCCCAGGATCTTCCAGAACCTTCTGGACCCTCCCAGGACCCTCCAGAACCCTTCCAGGACCCCATGGATCTCCTCAGGACCTTCCAGGACCTTTCTAGATCCCCCTTGGACCCCCCAGACCCTCCAGGAACCCCCTGGATCCTTCCAGGACCCTCCAGGAACCCCCTGGATCCTTCCAGGACCCTTCAGGATCCTTCCAGGACCCCCCTGGATTCTCCCAGGACCTTCCAGGACCCTCCTGAATTTCCCCAAGACCCCTCCCCCCCCCCCTTGACCCTTCCAGGACCTCCCCCCTCCCCTAATTCCTGGCAGGATTTTGGGCACAGGGAACTTGGGATTTTTGGGAAATTTGGGATTTTTGGGAAATTTGGGATTTTTGGGAATTTGGGAATTTTGGGAATTTGGGATTTTTGGGAAATTTGGGATTTCTGGAAATTTGGGATTTTTGGGAATTTGGGATTTTTGGGAAATTTGGGATTTCTGGGAATTTGGGATTTTTGGCAATTTGGGAATTTGGGATTTCTGGGAAATTTGGGATTTTTGGGAATTTTTGGGATGTCCCTGTGGCAATAAATAAACAAACCCTGTTTCGGTACCGGTGTCACTCTCTGTGTGTCCCCTCCCCCCAAAAAAATTTGTAACCCCTCCCCACCCCAAAAAAAAAAACCCCACAACAACAAAACCCCCCAAAAAATTCCAAAAACCAAAACTAAAACAATTAAAACAAAAACAAACAAACAAAAAAAAAAAAAAAAAAGCCCCAAAAACAAAAACTAACAACAATTAAAAAAACCCCAAAAACCCCCAAAACCAAAAACTAAAAACAATAAAAACAAAAACAAACAAACAAAAACCCAAAAAGCCCCAAAAACAAAAACTAACAACAATTAAAAAAACAACAACAAAAAAAAAAACCCAAAACCAAAAACAAAAAAAAAAAAAAAAAAAAAAAAACCCAAAAAACCAAAACTAACAATTTAAAAACAAAAACAAAAAACCCCAAAAACCAAAAACTAACAACAATAAAAAAAAAAAACAAACAAACAAAAAACAAAAACCCCAAAAACCAAAAACTAACAACAATAAAAACCAACAAAAACCCCAAAAAAAAAAAAAAAAACCCCAAAAAACCAAAACCAAAAAAAAAAACAAAAAAAAAAACAAAACAAAACTAAAAACCAAGAGCCCCCTGAGCATCCAAAGTTTTTTATTCCCAAAAATCCCAAAAACAAAGGACAGGGACACCACGGGGGGAGGGGCGTTGAAGGAGCTGTGCCCGAATTTTGGGGGAGGGGGAGGGGAGGGGTCCAGGACCCCCTCAGATTTTCTTCCTCTGCGGCCGCACCTGGGAAGAGCTGGGGGAGGGGAGGGGGAGGTGAGACCCCAGCCCAAAAAAACACCATTTCAAACCCCCCACTAAAAAAATATCCCAAAC